>CM056824.1:30109211-30229211 GCA_029853015.1 Chelidonichthys spinosus
AGTCCTTCTGTCTGGACCCTCATCTGACCTGGTTTATGATCAGTTCCCGCTGAGCCGGTTTGGCGGGACCAGAGAATTTAGTCCATTTCCAGAACCTCTTCAGAATCAGGTCTGCAGGCTCCGACTTCATGCCAACAACGGCAGAATGACCCTACGACCCAACACCCCTAGTCCTGACCACCCTACACAGTGGTGCTTCCCGACCCCCAATCACAATCTTTGTAGTTGTCTTCTGTCTCTTTGTAGTCTTGTTGTCTTGTGTCTCTTTGTAGTTGTCTTGTGTCTAGTTGCCTTGTGTCTCTTTGTAGTTGTCTTGTGTCTCTTTGTAGTTGCCTTGTGTCTCTTTGTAGTTGTCTTGTGTCTCTTTGTAGTTGCCTTGTGTCTCTTTGTAGTTGCCTTGTTGTCTTGTGTCTCTTTGTAGTCGTCTTGTTGTCTTATGTCTCTTTGTAGTCGTCTTGTTGTCTTATGTCTCTTTGTAGTCATCTTGTTGTCTTGTGTCTCTTTGTAGTTGTCTTGTGTCTCTTTGTAGTTGCCTTGTGTCTCTTTGTAGTTGCCTTGTGTCTCTTTGTAGTTGCCTTGTGTCTCTTTGTAGTTGCCTTGTTGTCTTGTGTCTCTTTGTAGTCGTCTTGTTGTCTTATGTCTCTTTGTAGTCGTCTTGTTGTCTTGTGTCTCTTTGTAGTCGTCTTGTTGTCTTGTGTCTCTTTGTAGTCGTCTTGTTGTCTTGTGTCTCTTTGTAGTCGTCTTGTTGTCTTATGTCTCTTTGTAGTCGTCTTGTTGTCTTGTGTCTCTTTGTAGTCGTCTTGTTGTCTTGTGTCTCTTTGTAGTCGTCTTGTTGTCTTGTGTCTCTTTGTAGTTGTCTTGTGTCTAGTTGCCTTGTGTCTCTTTGTAGTCGTCTTGTTGTCTTATGTCTCTTTGTAGTCGTCTTGTTGTCTTATGTCTCTTTGTAGTCATCTTGTTGTCTTGTGTCTCTTTGTAGTTGTCTTGTGTCTCTTTGTAGTTGCCTTGTGTCTCTTTGTAGTTGCCTTGTGTCTCTTTGTAGTTGCCTTGTTGTCTTGTGTCTCTTTGTAGTCGTCTTGTTGTCTTGTGTCTCTTTGTAGTCATCTTGTTGTCTTATGTCTCTTTGTAGTCGACTTGTTGTCTTATGTCTCTTTGTAGTCGTCTTGTTGTCTTGTGTCTCTTTGTAGTCGTCTTGTTGTCTTGTGTCTCTTTGTAGTCGTCTTGTTGTCTTGTGTCTCTTTGTAGTCGTCTTGTTGTCTTATGTCTCTTTGTAGTCGTCTTGTTGTCTTATGTCTCTTTGTAGTCATCTTGTTGTCTTGTGTCTCTTTGTAGTTGTCTTGTGTCTCTTTGTAGTTGCCTTGTGTCTCTTTGTAGTTGCCTTGTTGTCTTGTGTCTCTTTGTAGTCGTCTTGTTGTCTTATGTCTCTTTGTAGTCGTCTTGTTGTCTTGTGTCTCTTTGTAGTCGTCTTGTTGTCTTGTGTCTCTTTGTAGTCGTCTTGTTGTCTTGTGTCTCTTTGTAGTCGTCTTGTTGTCTTATGTCTCTTTGTAGTCGTCTTGTTGTCTTGTGTCTCTTTGTAGTCGTCTTGTTGTCTTGTGTCTCTTTGTAGTCGTCTTGTTGTCTTGTGTCTCTTTGTAGTTGTCTTGTGTCTAGTTGCCTTGTGTCTCTTTGTAGTTGTCTTGTGTCTCTTTGTAGTTGCCTTGTGTCTCTTTGTAGTCGTCTTGTTGTCTCTTTGTAGTCGTCTTGTTGTCTTGTGTCTCTTTGTAGTCGTCTTGTTGTCTTGTGTCTCTTTGTAGTCGTCTTGTTGTCTTGTGTCTCTTTGTAGTCGTCTTGTTGTCTTGTGCCTCTTTGTAGTCGTCTTGTTGTCTTGTGTCTCTTTGTAGTCGTCTTGTTGTCTTATGTCTCTTTGTAGTCGTCTTGTTGTCTTATGTCTCTTTGTAGTCATCTTGTTGTCTTGTGTCTCTTTGTAGTCGTCTTGTGTCTCTTTGTAGTTGTCTTGTGTCTCTTTGTAGTTGCCTTGAGTCTCTTTGTGGTTGTCTTGTTGTCTTATGTCTCTTTGTAGTCACCTTGTTGTCTTGTGTCTCTTTGTAGTCGTCTTGTTGTCTTGTGTCTCTTTGTAGTCATCTTGTCGTCTTATGTCTCTTTGTAGTCGACTTATTGTCTTATGTCTCTTTGTAGTCGACTTGTTGTCTTATGTCTCTTTGTAGTCGACTTGTTGTCTTATGTCTCTTTGTAGTCGTCTTGTTGTCTTATGTCTCTTTGTAGTCGACTTATTGTCTTATGTCTCTTTGTAGTCATCTTGTTGTCTTGTGTCTCTTTGTAGTCGTCTTGTTGTCTTATGTCTCTTTGTAGTCGTCTTGTTGTCTTGTGTCTCTTTATAGTCGTCTTGTTGTCTTGTGTCTCTTTGTAGGCGTCTTGTTGTCTTATGTCTCTTTGTAGTCGTCTTGTTGTCTTGTGTCTCTTTGTAGTCGTCTTGTGTCTCTTTGTAGTTGTCTTGTGTCTCTTTGTAGTTGCCTTGAGTCTCTTTGTAGTTGTCTTGTTGTCTTATGTCTCTTTGTAGTCACCTTGTTGTCTTGTGTCTCTTTGTAGTCTCTTGTAGTCACCTTGTTGTCTTTTGTCTCTTTGTAGTCGTCTTGTTGTCTTCTGTCTCTTTGTAGTCGACTTATTGTCTTATGTCTCTTTGTAGTCGTCTTGTTGTCTTATGTCTCTTTGTAGTCGATTTTGTCTTATGTCTCTTTGTAGTCGCTTTTGTCTTTGTCTCTTTGTAGTCGTCTTGTTGTCTTATGTCTCTTTGTAGTCGTTATTGTCTTATGTCTCTTTGTAGTCGACTTATTGTCTTATGTCTCTTTGTAGTCGTCTTGTTGTCTTATGTCTCTTTGTAGTCGAGTTTTGTCTTATGTCTCTTTGTAGTCGACTTGTTGTCTTTGTCTCTTTGTAGTCGCTTGTTGTCTTTGTCTCTTTGTAGTCGTCTTGTTGTCTTGTGTCTCTTTGTAGTCATCTTGTTGTCTTGTGTCTCTTTGTAGTCGACTTATTGTCTTATGTCTCTTTGTAGTCATCTTGTTGTCTTATGTCTCTTTGTAGTCATCTTGTTGTCTTGTGTCTCTTTGTAGTCGACTTTTGTCTTATGTCTCTTTGTAGTCATCTTGTTGTCTTATGTCTCTTTGTAGTCATCTTGTTGTCTTGTGTCTCTTTGTAGTCGACTTGTTGTCTTATGTCTCTTTGTAGTCGTCTTGTTGTCTTGTGTCTCTTTGTAGTCATCTTGTCGTCTTATGTCTCTTTGTAGTCGACTTATTGTCTTATGTCTCTTTGTAGTCGACTTGTTGTCTTATGTCTCTTTGTAGTCGACTTGTTGTCTTATGTCTCTTTGTAGTCGTCTTGTTGTCTTATGTCTCTTTGTAGTCGTCTTGTTGTCTTATGTCTCTTTGTAGTCGACTTATTGTCTTATGTCTCTTTGTAGTCGTCTTGTTGTCTTATGTCTCTTTGTAGTCGTCTTGTTGTCTTGTGTCTCTTTGTAGTCGTCTTGTTGTCTTGTGTCTCTTTGTAGTCGTCTTGTTGTCTTATGTCTCTTTGTAGTCGTCTTGTTGTCTTATGTCTCTTTGTAGTCATCTTGTTGTCTTGTGTCTCTTTGTAGTCGTCTTGTTGTCTTGTGTCTCTTTGTAGTTGTCTTATGTCTAGTTGCCTTGTGTCTCTTTGTAGTTGTCTTGTGTCTCTTTGTAGTTGCCTTGTGTCTCTTTGTAGTCGTCTTGTTGTCTTGTGTCTCTTTGTAGTCGTCTTGTTGTCTTATGTCTCTTTGTAGTCGTCTTGTTGTCTTATGTCTCTTTGTAGTCATCTTGTTGTCTTGTGTCTCTTTGTAGTCGTCTTGTTGTCTTATGTCTCTTTGTAGTCGTCTTGTTGTCTTGTGTCTCTTTATAGTCGTCTTGTTGTCTTGTGTCTCTTTGTAGGCGTCTTGTTGTCTTATGTCTCTTTGTAGTCGTCTTGTTGTCTTATGTCTCTTTGTAGTCGTCTTGTTGTCTTGTGTCTCTTTGTAGTCGTCTTGTGTCTCTTTGTAGTTGCCTTGTGTCTCTTTGTAGTTGTCTTGTTGTCTTATGTCTCTTTGTAGTCACCTTGTTGTCTTGTGTCTCTTTGTAGTCTCTTGTAGTCACCTTGTTGTCTTTTGTCTCTTTGTAGTCGTCTTGTTGTCTTCTGTCTCTTTGTAGTCGACTTATTGTCTTATGTCTCTTTGTAGTCGTCTTGTTGTCTTATGTCTCTTTGTAGTCGACTTATTGTCTTATGTCTCTTTGTAGTCGTCTTGTTGTCTTATGTCTCTTTGTAGTCGTCTTGTTGTCTTATGTCTCTTTGTAGTCGAGTTATTGTCTTATGTCTCTTTGTAGTCGACTTATTGTCTTATGTCTCTTTGTAGTCGTCTTGTTGTCTTATGTCTCTTTGTAGTCGAGTTATTGTCTTATGTCTCTTTGTAGTCGACTTGTTGTCTTATGTCTCTTTGTAGTCGACTTGTTGTCTTATGTCTCTTTGTAGTCGTCTTGTTGTCTTGTGTCTCTTTGTAGTCATCTTGTTGTCTTGTGTCTCTTTGTAGTCGACTTATTGTCTTATGTCTCTTTGTAGTCATCTTGTTGTCTTATGTCTCTTTGTAGTCATCTTGTTGTCTTGTGTCTCTTTGTAGTCGACTTATTGTCTTATGTCTCTTTGTAGTCATCTTGTTGTCTTATGTCTCTTTGTAGTCATCTTGTTGTCTTGTGTCTCTTTGTAGTCGACTTGTTGTCTTATGTCTCTTTGTAGTCGTCTTGTTGTCTTGTGTCTCTTTGTAGTCATCTTGTTGTCTTGTGTCTCTTTGTAGTCGACTTATTGTCTTATGTCTCTTTGTAGTCATCTTGTTGTCTTATGTCTCTTTGTAGTCATCTTGTTGTCTTGTGTCTCTTTGTAGTCATCTTGTTGTCTTATGTCTCTTTGTAGTCATCTTGTTGTCTTGTGTCTCTTTGTAGTCATCTTGTTGTCTTGTGTCTCTTTGTAGTCATCTTGTTGTCTTATGTCTCTTTGTAGTCATCTTGTTGTCTTGTGTCTCTTTGTAGTCGACTTATTGTCTTGTGTCTCTTAGTAGTCGACTTATTGTCTTATGTCTCTTTGTAGTCCTCTTGTTGTCTTGCGTCCTCTATAGTCCTCTACATAGTCCTTTAGATGGTCCTCTATAGTCCTCTACATTGTCCTCTATAGTCCTCTACATGACTGCTCACTTCCTGTCTCCTTTAGTCAGATAACAGTTTTATTTAAATGTGTAGAAAAAGAAGTGGAAAAGGAAAGCCGAGCAGAACCAATGTGAGGGTTTCTTAATCAGACCGGACTAAAGAATTGAGCTGGATTTGTGGCTCTGTGATCAGACAACGTCCCTCCGTCTGTCCCCCCAGCTTGCCCATCTCTCTGCTCAGCTGTCTCTCTGCTCTCTCTCTAGTGTCTAGTGTCTCTACTGTCTGTCTCCAGTAAGTCCTCCATCTTTACATTTCCGTCCTTTTATCCTCCGTTGAACTGAGTGGCTGCACTTCATTCTGACACAAGCACGCAAACACGAGCATACACACACACACTGATATTAATACGATACTTCGGAAATAATCTAACATATCAGAAAGAGAAAAAATGTACATGTGTAGTAATCTGTTATCTTTGTATCTTAGTGTATGTGATTTGTTTGATAGTTAAGTTCATATTTATACCCAGATTTCACTTTAAACAGCATTTAATTAGACTTCATTGTAAAACAGCGCCCCCGCATGCCCATCAGTACCAGTTCAGGTGGAGAGTGGTACAGCAGCAGGGAGACAGAAACCCACTGAATGATAAGAAATGCAGATGAAGTTCTGAGACAAGTTGATGAGGGAAAGCTGCTGAAAGCAGGAAGACCCCACAGTAAGGGTAGAAAGCTCTAGTTGTGTTGGTGGTTCCTGAGGAACCTGGTAAAACCAGACCTCAACACATGGTCTCTGGTGGATCCATGTGTTGGTGGATTACAGGAGACACTTTTTTCAGAAGTCAGATTCAGAAAAGATGCAAAAATAGTCATATTTTATCAGAACTGGTCTCTGATTAGAGTCGCGTGTTTTCCTGCTTTTCTGAATGAAGATCTGCTGATCCAGAACCAGCTCAGAGCTGGACCTGGACCAAAACCGCCCTCTTGTGGACCCGTTCAGTCCTCTAGAGCTGCTCACACACCACTGAAACAATGAAACACTTAAAGTAGCGTGCTAGGAAAGCGGGGAAAGCAGGCTATTGTAGCAGGTTATTGTAGTGGGCCTATCCTAGCGGGATAGCAGGCTATCCCAGCAGGCTATGCCAGCAGGCTATTGTAGCGGGATAACTGGCTATCGTAGCGGGAAAGCAGGCTATCGAAGCGGGCCTATCATAGTGGGATAGCAGACTATTGTAGCACGATATTGTAGCGGGATAGCAGGCCTATCGTAGCGGGATAGCAGGCTATTATAGCGGGCTATCGTAGCGGGATAGCAGACTATCGTAGCAGGCTATTGTAGCAGGATAGCGGGCTATAATAGCGGGATAGCAAGCTATTGTAACGAGCTATCGTAGTGTGGTTTCGTAGCCGGATAGCAGGCTATCGTAGTGGGATAGCAGGCAATCGTAGCAGGCTATAGTAGCGGGATAGCAGACTATCGTAGCAGGCTATTGTAGCAGGATAGCGGGCTATCATAGCGGGATAGCGGGCTATCATAGTAGGCTACCATAGCGGGATAGCGGGCTTTCATAGTAGGCTATCGTAGCGGGATAGTGGGCTACCATAGCGGGATAGCGGGCTATCGTAGTAGGCTACCATAGCGGGATAGCGGGCTATTGTAGTAGGCTATCGTAGCGGGATAGCGGGCTACCATAGCGGGATAGCGGGCTATCGTTGTAGGCTATCGTAGCGGGATAGCGGGCTACCATAGCGGGATAGTGGGCTATCATAGCAGGATAGCGATGTGGCTGGCTAGGACATGTAGCAGGAAGATATGGATCTCGTCGTAATGCGGTTCTGAGTCCTGGAAACGTCATACTAGTCTACTGACTAGACCTAATGTGCTGAACCATCTAGGACCTGGACTGATTGAGCACCTTTTTTCTGGTCGTTTTGTAAGTACTTACTTACATCTCTTTCCACCTGGGCCACCTGGACCCCTGACCACCTGGGCCACCTGGAGCCCTGACCACCAGTCAGTAATCCTCCATGGTCCAGGGGGAACTACCTGATCACTACATGACCCCCCCACACTGCAGTACTGGTGGGAGGTTCACGCCCCCCCACCTCCAGATACAACAATAAACAGAGAGCATCTCATCTTACCCATCGGTCCCTGTTGTCTCAGAGCGTCATGCTGGATCCGGGTCCTGCTGATCTGGGTCTAGTCCGATAGTCCTGCTGCAGATGCCATGGCGGTGGTGATGCTAACCGGGGCCGGTAGCTCGCGGTTTTAACATACCCCCCCCCCCCCCCCCCCCCAACCCTCCTCCGGGTTGATCCGCCGATGGTCGGACCCGCTCGGTCCTAGTGATGGACGGCCTCGTCTCTCAGCAGGTTTGTCCTCGGAGGATCCGGATTCAGAGCCAGCAGGTTTGTCCTCGGAGGATCCTGATCGAGAGGAAACACCGAGCTGCGCAGGGATGAGCCGCTCGGTGCAGAGGAGGATGGAGATGAGGGCTGGGGGGTCGGCGGTGGGGGGTGGTCTCAGTCCTATTCGCCGTTTTCTGTCGTGTTTACGAGCCGCTGTCGCCTCCTCCCTCCTTCCTTCCTCCCTCCCTCCGTCCGTCCGTCCGTCCGTCCGTCCGTCTTCTATCTCTCTCTCGCGCGCGCGCTCGTGATGCGTCTCCCTCTTCCGTCCTCGCGCTGCGCTCTGCTCCCGCTGTGACGCGTTTTCCGCTCGTTAGGACAGAAGACCCCCTCCCGCTCCGCTCTGCTCTTCCTTCTTCATCCTCCCGGACTGTTTGGGGGGGAAGTGAAAGAACCCGGGAGGCGGGGGGAGGCGGGAGCTCCTCCCCCCTCTCTGCTTATCAGTGGAGGACGAGGGGGGCGAGGGGCGCGTCATGTCGAGGGGGCGGAGGGAGGGAATGTGGGTGAGGGTCTGGGGGGGGCTGAACCTTCTGGGACACTCACTGCCTCCTCATGTATGAAATCCACATCCAAGTTGAAGTAAACGGAAACCACCAGGAGCCCCCGTGAGGTCGAAATGCGCATTACATCCCATAAACGCATAAGTACGGAGACACAAGTGAGCCATTCAGAGACACGAGGATGGCTGTCACCATGGCAACAACAGAACAAGGAGAACCACACTCAAGTGGTCTCAGGGGTCACGTGACTAGTGCAAGCGAGAAGGGTGGTTGTTGTAAATTGTCATCATGGTGACAACACACATCAGCAGGGCTGTCCAGTGATGTCATAGCTCAGCAGGAAGAGAGGGGACGCAGCTCTGGCTACCTAGATAGCTAGGTAACCAGTTAGGTAGGAAGACAGGTAGACATTTAGCTAGGTATCTAGTTTGCTAGTAAGAAATTTAGCTAGGTAGTCGAAGGCAAACTAAATACACCGTTATCTCAAAATGTCCTTGAAGAACCCTGCTTGCAAGTATGGACCTAGAAATAAAGTATTTTAAGTTTCCGCTGCAATACACACAGAGGCAGCAGAGCTTCAACTCCCGCCACTTAACGATTGTGAACATGATGATGATGACAGAATCATCCAAGGTGCAGCTTCATCAGAACTAAAGAAAACATAGGTATACATATTTGTATGAGATCAAAGGTTTATTATTATATTATTCCAGTCTCTCAACATGGAAGATCGTGTTGCTGAATGTGAGAAACAGAACTTTCATCTGCAGAGGCAGCACACACGTCCTGCAATACCATGGTCATAACATGCAGCTCCACAGCGCCACCTGTTGGACGGGCTGACTTCTCTGCTCAGAGAAGAAGTCTTGATCTCATTGGAAGAAAACGTGTAAAAACACGGTCACATGACAGAGTTGGACCCATTATATGTCCCACCCACTTGAAAATCTCATTAACTTTGGACACGCCCACTTTGACCACACCAAACATCAACTGTCCATTAGGCACTAGTTTCAGTTGTGAATCAGTTGATTTCAGTGTAACATCTGATCCCTAATAAGGAGCTTCCTGTTCTGATTAGCTGATTGGTCCTCAACATGGGCTCTAGTTAAAGAGCAGGATGTTAGTAGGACTCATCATTATCAACGGGAGAGAATATAATGTCATGAATAATGTGGTTTATTGGAGAAAGTAATCTGATTACAGTCGCCCTGGTAACTCACTGATCTGATGACATTGACAGAAATTCATTAATCAGAAGGGCAATTGGACCAAATATTGACTAATAAGAAGAAGTTAAGCACATCACTCACCACAGAGGACAAATGATGTGAATATATGAGCAGAGAATTTTCCGAATGAACAGAAAGAATCAATTTAAATATCGACATAAATCCACAAAAAAACATAAAAGCAACATTCATTTAATTTAATAACTCATGTAGCTGATTATATTCAGATCTCACATCCAGCTATGATTCGTCACCAGCTGCTGCTTTTCCACCAGCTGATCTCAGATCTTCAGAGCAGCTCAGATGTGCAGCATCAGTTACCATGGTGACCTACCTGCTGGGATACAGTTAAACCCTCAATCAAACCCCTGCTCCTAGTCCAGGACCCTGGTCTGGTATAAATGTTTAGGAGCTGAAGTCAGCACTTCAATCATCCTGGAAACAGCAAACACAATGTTGGAGCGGAAAAAATGTCTGTGAAGGTTCTCAGACATCCAGGTCCTGGTGATCCAGGTCCTAGTAGTCTCAAAGCTTCATCGTAAGCAGCAGGACCCGGTTTAGGTTTCTGTAGAGACGTCTCTAAGCTTCTTCACTAACTGACAAGTGGGGCGTTCATGTGGTCCAAACAACAAGGTCTCTGCTGTATTTATGTCTAGATGACCTTATATGGAGTGTTGATGGAGCAGCTACAATGTTAGCGTAGCCTAGCACCATCAACCAGACTCCATTCAGAAAACCAGCATTTTTAGTTGTTATCTTGTGGTCTTGCAGACAGACCTAACAAAGCATGACTCAGCACTTTTTACTGATCACCATCATGATGGAGTTATTTCAGCATCCCTTACATCTGCTTATTGATATTAAATCACAGATCAATACTTTATTCTGAGTTCCTCCAGCTGTGGTGAACCAGCCCACGTGGGTCTTGATAGATCCAGTGAATCCAGCTTGGTGAAATCCACCGAGCACCTCTGGATGATGTCATGAACCCAGACAGGATAGGGTCTGGTTTCCTGGTGGATCTGGGACTTGTACAAAGCAGCAATAGTGGTGATTTCAGCCGTGGTGGAGGAGACCTGGTTGGGGTATACATGGAGGGAAGCCCCGCCTCCTCTCTGGGGATAAGCCATGCCTCCTCCTCTCTGGGGCAACTAGCGAGAGTGATACGGATGAACAGTAATGCCCCGGCTGTAAATTTTGCTTCCCTTTCGTTGTGATCACGGTGTTAGAAGATGTGGGCAAAAGCTTGTGATTTGATCAGCGCTAATAAATAAAACTAAATGATTTGTAACCAGGCAGGTGAACATTGACTTTGTGCAAGTTGATGTCAGACCCACTTGCCAACCGTTTGATAGCTGGACCTTGACGCCCTGAGTCTGTCCCCCCATGCACCTTCAGCTCACTTATTTTCAGTTATGATACATTAAATTTCATCGTCCATCTCAACCACCTCTTAAAATTGCTGTCCCAGTCCTCACTGGGGTCCCAGTCCTCCCTGGGTACTCTGGCCATCAGCGTGGTCACCCCCCCACAGCCGGTAGAACTGGGTGAAGTCCACATACGGTGGGACCCTCCCCGTCTCGTCGGGCTGAGCCGCCTGGCTGCCTCTCTGGCGGAACAAGCTGCCGTCCCCGGAGCTGGAGCTGGAGCTCTGGGTCTGGGTGTTGGTGGACTGGAGGGTGGCTGTGGGGCTCTGACTGCTGGGAAGGGGGGGAGGAAGGGGTCCACGTTGGGGGTGGGGGGACACCGGGGAGAAAGGGAGATAGTGGTGGGGAGAGAGAAGAGGGGCAAAAGGAAAGAGTTCAATTATGGGCTGCAGGATATCGACGGACATCCGGAAGGTACCAAAGTGAAACCGACTGGGGGGGCAGGAAACGGGGGAGGAAACAGGAGGCGAGGACAGAGTATACGACATCAGCCGAGGCAGAGTCAAAGTCGAATAAAAGTACACGTTGAGCTGTTCTGTGGTCATGTGATGAGTGCAGAGGAAATGGTGATTGGTGTTAGTTGTCATGTTGACAGGACACAACACAAGCTAGGTAACGTCAGCCGTTAGCTAAATCGTCAGGAGGAGAGCTAGGTATCGTTAGCCGTTATAGTTTATTTTAACAACTTGCTAACAGAGGTTACATTGAGTTATAGTATGTGCTCAAGCTCTATCCAGTAGAAATAAGTATAAGGCATCATAACGTTACCATTATGTGTTTGAATGTAATCATGTAAAATGTAGTTTCTGGTGAGAAACTACAATAAACAGTTGATTCCAGGGTTTCTGCAAACATTGACTATGTGCATAAAAAGAGGCAGATGGAAAAGCATCAAGTGTCTTAAATCACAGTGAAAAACAACACTGATTTAATTATATTCATAAGCTAATGCTAAAACGATACTCAGGACTTCCAGCGGCGAAACAACGGGGAGGTGAAAACCCTGCTAACACATAAATAAGCACAGTAGTGAGAGGAGGGGAAACCAAGCTCACCTAAAACAAATATAGCAAGGGAGGGATGAGAGAGGGCGCTAGAGTAAAGCCAAAACAAACGTACCAGTGGGGAGGGGAGAGGGATCACAATGGCAGCCTGACGAGAGTCCAGGAAGCACAAACACAACAGCACTAGGAATAAAGGCTGCAGGCATCAGAATGTCGCGCACAGCGGGGGTAAACAACCTACCCTGGTGTGGGGGTTCCTTCCTCCAGGGTGGAGGCCGTGTTGGTTCCATTGGTGAGGGTGTTCTGGGAGGGCATGACCAGTGAGAGTGTGACACTGGTCTTACTGGTGCTCTGGCTGTTGGAGTAGGGCACCGACACCGGGTAGATACGTCCGCCTGGAAGGAAGAATGCTGGTCGTTAGCAACCCCAGCATCACATCTGCACTTGATTGGACCACCAAAAATGAGGCTACACACACACACACACACACACACACACACACACACACACACACACACACACACACACACACACACACACACACACACTTTGAGTCATGATGATGTCATGCTATCATTGGTGGGTACGAGCTGAGGTACCCACATCTTTGAAATTTTGTTTACAGAAGAAACGGTCATTAGGATTTGATACAGAAAATACAAAACAATAGATATTTGCACTTTCCTACCTTGCGTAGGCTTGAACCAATCCCAGAATGCCGTTTCCTACCCTGTGAGGGCGTGAACCAATCCCAGAATGCCCTTTCCTACCCTGTGAGGATGTGAACCAATCCCAGAATGCCCTTTCCTACCCTGCGAGGGGGTGAACCAATCCCAGAATGCCCTTTCCTACCCTGTGAGGATGTGAACCAATCCCAGAATGCCCTTTCCTACCCTGCGAGGGGGTGAACCAATCCCAGAATGCCCTTTCCTACCCTGCGAGGGGGTGAACCAATCCCAGAATGCCCTTTCCTACCCTGTGAGGATGTGAACCAATCCCAGAATGCCCTTGCCTACCGTGTGTGGGCGTGAATTAATACCAGAATGCCCTATTTTTAACCTGTGAGGATGTGAACCAATCCCAGAATGCCCTTTCCTACCCTGTGAGGATGTGAACCAATCCCAGAATGCCCTTTCCTACCCTGCGAGGGGGTGAACCAATCCCAGAATGCCCTTTCCTACCCTGTGAGGATGTGAACCAATCCCAGAATGCCCTTTCCTACCCTGCGAGGGGGTGAACCAATCCCAGAATGCCCTTTCCTACCCTGTGAGGATGTGAACCAATCCCAGAATGCCCTTGCCTACCGTGTGTGGGCGTGAATTAATACCAGAATGCCCTATTTTTAACCTGTGAGGGTGTGAACCAATCCCAGAATGCCCTTGCCTACCCTGCGTGGGCGTGAGCCCCCCGTCGGCCAGCGGGTAGTTGAGCGTGCGGATGAGCAGCGTCATGTCCTCGTGGCAAGAGCAGTAGGTCGCCCTCTGGCGGCCCGACACATAGACGTCGTGGTGCAGCCGCTTGACGCGCTCCACCACCGACTGTGCCACCGCCTCCAGGCTCGTCTGCAGGGCCAGCTCTGCTGCTACCATCGCAACTATTTCCTGTGGCGGGGCGGGTGGCAGAGGGTTGAGAGTTGAACAACTGAAGACGATGATGATGATGACTTGCATTTATGGGGTGCCATTATTGTGAGAAGCTCAAATATAGCTCAAAAGTGTGCAAGAAAACAAACAGTAACGAATGACTGAATAGTAGTCATATTTTGTACTTTCCAAACAAAACACATAAAAGCAAAAGATGATAATGTAAAGGAAGAAGGAGGAGCAGACAGGAGGAAACGGGAAGCCTGGAGATGATCAGGATGAATTTGCTCACCTGATTGGCTTGTTCGGGGCCGTGGGCGGACTCAAGGGCGTTGATGAGACCTTCTGACATCAGCAACAGGAAGCCCGTCACGCTGTCCAGAGACTGGCCACCGTGGATCTCTGGCTCCGCGAGGATCGGCCTCGTCTTAGCCGAGCTAATGGCGCAGCAGGACAAGAGGAGACATACATAAGAAAGGAGGCGGTCTGACCGCGGTGGCAGGGCTCCAGACTAACTTTTTGCATTGGTTGCACTGGTGCGCCTAACTTTTTTTTTTAGGTGCACCCACATTTTCATTGCGTTGCCTTTAACGCCAAAAAGTCACCTTTTATCGCTCTCCTTTTACATGATGACACCCCCCTTATGGCCTAGGTTAACTGCAGCACCATCAGCACCCAGAGGAACCGTTTTCTCCAGCCAATCTGCACACTGATGCCCAAGCGCAGCAAATGCTTGCTTTGTGGAGCATAAATTCCTCAAGAATAAAAAGATCATACAGGTCACTAGCCTATAGATTGCAAATGGAAAACAGTTTATGTGATCTTAGCCTAGCCTACTTATATTTTTACTTAGGCTATTCATTTTTAATAATAATATTTGGAATACAATTTCCTATTCATGATCTCTCATGCTGTAATGTGGGCCTTCAAACACTGTGCGTGTCCATGCTCCACCTCGACATGTCCAATTAACATGTTGACCGGCCTCCCTTTACGCAAAATGCAGCAGTAGACAATAACGCACTCCTTCGTAGAGACTTCTGTGTCGCCGTCAATCATGAATGACGTGTACGTGGCGTTTCCAACCTCTGCAGCTGTCTTGTTCTTGTTCTTCAGTGTGTCGGCATTTTTTTTCATCAGAATAATTTCTGACTTAAATTTAGTGAACGGCAACTCCTCCGTTGCAATATTGTATGCAACGTTTAATTTTATAATCATTTCAGATTCCTCAGCGGAGCTGATTGATACAGCCTGACGCTGAAATGCAGCTGGATGAGGGGCCACTTTACTAACACACTTATCACGGCATGTAGTATGCTTTTTGGACATATTGCGCTTTTTCAACGTCTCGATGCGAAATGTTGTTGACTCCTCCACAAACGCACTATTACCGGACAAATTCTGATCGCACTCCCGACAATAAATGCAGTGCATTGAGTCCCTTTCTTTATCGAACATGAGCCAGGGAAATTGCTTCAACCAATCCTGTCTGAAGCCATATTTTTGGGCTTTTTAATTAGTCTCGGGGCGAGGCTTTCTGCCTCTCTTCATTTTCAAAGACAATCGAAGCGCGCAAGAGTACCTGCTCCGCTCGCTCGCATTTTTCGAACTGACACAATTTACAGCAGTGAAAAGGACCACAGCCAATCAGAGGCAAGGACCCGCCCGAGCTCGGTCTCTTATTGGTTAAAACCACGATGCCACCAGGAGAACACAAAGAGATGCTGCGTTTATGATTTTTTTTTTTCACCTGAGCAGCGTTAGGTGCACCAGTGCGACCTACAATTTTTTTCAGTCACACTCGTAAAAATTTGGGCCGCATATGCGACCAAAATGGTCACACTCTGGAGCCTTGGGTGGACAGTAACGGTACTGCAGCTTGATTTGATATAAACAAGAGAATAGAAAGAACTAGCTCAAAAGAACAAAAAATCATAAAATAATCTGGTTAACTCTGGAAATCAAGTTTCCATTCTCGTTTCAACCACTAGGTAGAGCTGTAACACTGGTTCAAACCAGTGTTATTTCCTAAAATTCATCTTCATCACATCAAATTCTGTGTCACTACATATGAAATCTCAAGAAAAATATGCAAATATATGTGCAAAATTGCTGTTAAGTCAAAACAACATGTTGGGTCATTTCACGCCAACTGTCAAAGGTGTGTATTTGTAAAAATATGAGGAATTGAAAGCTAATATTTTGCACAGTGGGTACAAATATATAGCTCTACATTTAACGTTTTCCAGCTAAATCTGAGGGGGTGATCGGGGAGGTTCCTGAAACTCAGGTGAGTTGGAGCAGAATGACACTTTAGCATATTGTTGCCAATAGTGATCCAGCTGTTGGATCGGAGAGTTGCCAGTCAATGAAGAACAACAGAGAGAAACTCACATGAACGAAGACAGAAGAATGTTTGTAGGTGTTCATGATGCATTCTGACTTCACCTGAGCAGGTCGATCTCATTGTAGTTGAACTTGACGCGATAGTCTCCGAGTCTCCGGGTGCTGGTCTGACCCGCGATCTGCCCAGCCGGCCTGACCCGAGCCGGATCCACACCTGGGGGGAAAATAGGAAGAGCTTCATTATAAAGGAACGGAAGACATGTCATGTGATGACTGGATTTGTGGAGACGAGGCAGCAACCTGCCAGCCAAACTGAAGGTCCTTGAAATGTCATCCTCCTAGCTGGCCATCAGGGGGCGACTCCTCTCTGGTTGTATAGAAGTCTATGAGAAAATGGTCCTACTTCTCTCTGCTGGCCACCAGGGGGCGACTCCTCTCTGGTTGTATAGAAGTCTATGAGAAAATGGTCCTACTTCTCTCTGCTGGCCACCAGGGGGCGACTCCTCTCTGGTTGTATAGAAGTCTATGAGAAAATGGTCCTACTTCTCTCTGCTGGCCACCAGGGGGCGACTCCTCTCTGGTTGTATAGAAGTCTATGAGAAAATGGTCCTACTTCTCTCTGCTGGCCACCAGGGGGCGACTCCTCTCTGGTTGTATAGAAGTCTATGAGAAAATGGTCCTACTTCTCTCTGCTGGCCACCAGGGGGCGACTCCTCTCTGCTTGTATAGAAGTCTATGAGAAAATGGTCCTACTTCTCTCTGCTGGCCACCAGGGGGCGACTCCTCTCTGGTTGTATAGAAGTCTATGAGAAAATGGTCCTACTTCTCTCTGCTGGCCACCAGGGGACGACTCCTCTCTGGTTGTATAGAAGTCTATGAGAAAATGGTCCTACTTCTCTCTGCTGGCCACCAGGGGACGACTCCTCTCTGGTTGCATAGAAGTCTATGAGAAAATGGTCCTACTTCTCTCTTGATGTATTATCTCAGTAAACATTGTAAACATGAGTTTATGGTCTCAATCTCTAGTTTCAAGTCTTCTTCAATCCAGCATGATGTTCATTTAGTACATTATGGTCCATTTAGAGTCCACCAGACCAGATAGCAGGGGTGCTTTAGGGGCTTACCCGCTGATTGACAGGTCCATTTAGAGTCCAACAGACCTAGCAGGGGCATCATCATTTACAAAAGTTCCTAATTTGTTTTGTCTCATGAAATATTCTGCTTTATCCATATTTATTGAAGATTAGCCTTTGAAAAACCATGATTTCCCTGTGGTCAAAAACCTGTAAAATCTCTCTAAATGAAGCTGAGTGAGTTATGGAACCACAATAACATCAAATCAGACTAGTTCGACTACAAACTACCAAAGAAAGGGAAAGGGCCAAAGAAAAGACAATTTATAGCATCTGCAGTAGGGCTGAAACGATTACTCGAGTAACTCGATTACAAAAAATGCTCGAGGCAAAAACTCTGCCTCGAATCTTGTTAAATTCCTTTCTGAGCATTATGTGGCCTGCTCAGCACAGGGATCATTGTTCCACATGGAGCGTTTTTGAGGAACCTAGGGCTCCAGAGTGCGACCATGTTGGGCGTACTTACGTCAAAAAAGTGTGCGGATAAATATGTTCATTGTTTTTTCCCCCAAAGCATACATAGATGAATCACAACAGTCTGAGCCAATCAGAGGCCGAGTACGGGCATGCCTAGGTCTCTGATTGGCTCTGACCTCAATGTTGGTTTTCGTACAGAAAGTTGCTGTGCCCGTAACACCCGTCTCCCCTCACACCGTTATACCGGTCCTGTCTCACTGTCTCCCCTCACACCGTAAGATACTGGTCCTGTCTCACTGTCTCCCCTCACACCGTTATACCGGTCCTGTCTCACTGTCTCCCCTCACACCGTAAGATACTGGTCCTGTCTCACTGTCTCCCCTCACACCGTTATACCGGTTCTGTCTCACTGTCTCCCCTCACACCGTTATACCGGTCCTGTCTCACTGTCTCCCCTCGCACCGTAAGATACTGGTCCTGTCTCACTGTCTCCCCTCGCACCGTAAGATACCGGTCCTGTCTCACCGTCTCCCCTCACACCGTTATACCGGTCCTGTCTCACTGTCTCCCCTCACACCGTAAGATACTGGTCCTGTCTCACTGTCTCCCCTCACACCGTTATACCGGTCCTGTCTCACTGTCTCCCCTCACACCGTAAGATACTGGTCCTGTCTCACTGTCTCCCCTCACACCGTTATACCGGTTCTGTCTCACTGTCTCCCCTCGCACCGTAAGATACCGGTCCTGTCTCACTGTCTCCCCTCACACCGTAAGATACTTGTCCTGTCTCACTGTCTCCCCTCACACCGTTATACCGGTTCTGTCTCACTGTCTCCCCTCGCACCGTAAGATACCTGTCCTGTCTCACTGTCTCCACTCACACCGTTATACCGGTCCTGTCTCACTGTCTCCCCTCACACCGTAAGATACCGGTCCTGTCTCACTGTCTCCCCTCACACCGTAAGATACCGGTCCTGTCTCACTGTCTCCCCTCGCACCGTAAGATACCGGTGCTGTCTCACTGTCTCCCCTCGCACCGTAAGATACCGGTCCTGTCTCACTGTCTCCCCTCACACCGTAAGATACCGGTCCTGTCTCACTGTCTCCCCTCGCACCGTAAGATACCGGTCCTGCCTCACTGTCTCCCCTCGCACCATAAGATACTGGTCCTGTCTCACTGTCTCCCCTCGCACCGTAAGATACTGGTCCTGTCTCACTGTCTCCCCTCGCACCGTAAGATACTGGTCCTGTCTCACTGTCTCCCCTCGCACCGTAAGATACTGGTCCTGTCTCACTGTCTCCCCTCGCACCGTAAGATACTGGTCCTGCCTCACTGTCTCCCCTCGCACCGTAAGATACTGGTCCTGTCTCACTGTCTCCCCTCGCACCGTAAGATACTGGTCCTGTCTCACTGTCTCCCCTCGCACCGTAAGATACTGGTCCTGCCTCACTGTCTCCCCTCGCACCGTAAGATACTGGTCCTGCCTCACTGTCTCCCCTCGCACCGTAAGATACTGGTCCTGCCTCACTGTCTCCCCTCGCACCGTAAGATACGGTCCTGCCTCACTGTCTCCCCTCGCACCGTAAGATACCGGTCCTGCTGGTGTCGCGAACCATGGGATGTCATTTGAGTTCATAAGCAGGTGAGCGAATACTTTTGGCAATATAGTGTATGTCATCACATAGAACATACATTTCAAACACTTTCAAGCACTTTTAAACCTTGCAAACACAACACTAAAATTCAAGGGTTTTCAAGGATTTACAGCACCCGTACCAACCCTGAACTGAATGAAAAGCAGAAACAAAATCCTAAAATACTTCTTCAAAACCAAATCATGAAATGGACTGTGGGAGTGCGAGAATGTGGTGGGACCGGGTCCCCGTCTCACCGAGGGCCGCCAGCCTCTGCAGCTCATCCTCGTTGTCGGTGCTGTGGGGTCGGCCGATCTGCAGGACCTGGTTCTGGCCGTCGCTGCTGGACTTGCAGAGCAGAGCCCGGTTGGTACCTGGAAAAACGGAGGAAACCACACGATGATTCAAGAACCAAACTTGTTCATGGTGGTCAAATGGGATCCTTGACGAGAAGAATCCACAAGGTCACACATGTGCACGTGCGTGCACGCGCACGCGCACACACACACACACACACACACACACACACACACACACACACACACACACACACACACACACACACACACACACACACACACACACACACACACACACACACACACACACACACGCGCGTATGAAGGTAAATCGATGTCAAAACACTTAGAAAGACGCGCAGTAACGTGTGTGTGAAAGCATGGTTATTTGTTATGCGTGCGTGCGTGCGTGAGTTGTCGTGCGCAGGTTGTATGTCACGCATAGAAGCTGCGTACATATGAAGCAGCGTGCGCACGTCTGTCTGTCACTGTTTGACAAATGTTGTTATGCGTTCACACGCTCGTGCGGTCGCAGATTCTGATGCTGCGCGGCCGGAAGTTGATCTGCTGTGCGCACCTACTCCGCGAAACTTGAACACGTAATGTAGTTGGCCTGTTCATTTCAGTCAACCAGGGGAGGTACCTATATTACGCGTTCAAGTTACGCGGAGTAGGTGCGCACAGCAGATCAACTTCCGGCCGCGCAGCATCAGAATCTGCGACCGCACAGACAGACGTGTGCACGCTGCTTCATATTTACGCAGCTTCTTGTTACGCGTGACAGAGTCTGTGCATGTCGTTTCCGCGTACATGTGAGCGCCTGACAAAAAGGTTCAATTATCTTCATGCGAGCGTTAATGCGTGCGTTCGCTAAAAAACGCATGAATGTTACGCGTAGTTACTCCGCGTAATGTGATCACAGGCGTGCAGCAGCCATCACGCGTGAACGTGCGCGTGAACGCGTGACCATTATAAGTCAATGAGGAAACTACATTACACGTCAGGCGCTGTGTGCTGCACAGGCGTCAAAGCATGCGGGTGTGATGCGTTCAGTTGATAGGTGCGCAAGTATTATGACACGATCCTAACGCACACACACACACACACACACACACACACACACACACACACACACACACACACACACACACACACACACACACACACACACACACACACACACACACACACACACACACACACACACACACACACACACACACACACACACACACACACACACGTCCGTACCAACATTGGCGATATACAGCTTGTCGTTGAGGATCAGTGCCACCACGGCCGTTGCTCCTCCTGACACCTCCTGCTCCAGCTCCTTCAGACGCTCCTGCACCTTCTGACTCTGAGGAGACAGCTGGTGGAACGGCACATTCTGAGAGCAAACGGGGGAGGACAAAGATATAGTGTAAGACAATGTCGTGTATAGGGGTGTAACGGTTCTGAACCGAAACGGAAAACCTCGGTTCAGAGGACTTCGGTTCAGAAATTCATTCTATTCTTCCCGAACCTCGGTTCATCCCCGCCCCGACCGCATACGTGTGTCAGGTCACTCAGGTTAGTTTCATTTCTGCAAGATGGCTAATAAACCTGAGCTAGCGGATCCCCCGTGTTTACACAGCTTCTTCTTCGTTGGTGTTTAATAGCAGTCGGCGTTTACCCAGCTGTTTCCGTGACGCGAGCTTCACGCGAGAGTATGAAAAGGTTTCGCTTAATTTTTTTTCCATAAATGCTTATATTATCAGGTCGACAAGCATTTATACACGAAGAAGAAGCTGTGTAAACACGGTGCCGTCTACGCAAACAGCGTAGCTTTAGCAGTAGAAGCTATCAGGCAAGTGTTCTTTTTAAATAAACTCCTGGTGTACTTACAAACTTTAAAATGCCTCGTTTTGTGAGTACAGACCCTATGTGTACTACTGCAGAAGTTTGGTAACACTCCATGCATTATTAGTGGGGACATTTACGAGATATACTGTAAGTACCATAGCACTATTACGAAGCCGTTCGGCTGATCGCCCTATCTTGACCACTGCTGACCATCGCTAAAAATGCTTCCGAGGGGGTGTTTGGCTGGAGGTCTTGGTGGAAATTACCTAGGGTCCATTTCACTCCGGACCATCACTTTAAGAGAAGTACTTTTTATTTATTTTTGTTATACCTCAGACTGGTGTAAGAAGTTTTTCATTTTTACTTAATTTAGACAATGTAGACTGGTCTTAAGACAAGTGTTTATTTTTTGTATTCCTTAAGAGATTAATATTAGTGTTTAAAAAAAACTTGTGGACTTGTTTAAAGAGAAGTGTTATACTTGTTAATCAAACTAACTATGTTCTTGATATATCCTTTAATAAAATCCAACATAAAAGTATGTTTTTAAAAACCGAGGTTTGAACCAAACCGTGAGTCAAAAACCGAAGTCGAACCGAATCGTGGTTTTGGTGAACCGTTACACCCCTATTCGTGTATATGGAGATTTACGTCGTCACACTCGACCTTAAACCCTCTGTCAAATGTTCAGCTGCTTGAATCTTTTCAAAGTGCCTCTAAAAACTGGGTTTTGGATTTCAAGCTCCAGGTCGCCTGCAGACAGCTCATCAAATGGGCAACATATGAGGTCAGGAAACTTCTAATTAATATTATTATTTATTGTTGTTGTAAAAAGCAAGTACATGTTGATATTGTACAGCGTGTTTAATCAAAGTGCCTGTGTTTTTAGTTGGCACATGTTAATTTGACTTGGAACTGACTTTGTTTTTGTTATTTCTTTATGGGAGAAAATATCCATATATATCGCCATTTAGCTAAATAATATCGAGATATGATTTCTGGTCCATGTCGCCCAGCCCTATGAAGCATCATTAAGTAGAGACTGGAGGAAGAAGAGCTGGATCCAGATGAGATCCAGATGAGATCCAGATGCTCATGTTTCGGTGTGTTTATAGGACTACGTGAACCATGAAACCAGCAGGAGAAATCAACTCACGCTGCAACATGCAGAGACCATGAAGGTCATAATAAGGTCATGTGCAACAAGGCCGGGAACTGGGGCCGGGACCCGGATCAGGACCATAGGACGCATAGTGTTACCTTGACGACACTAACGGGACGTACCATTGTTACAACATCAGATTTGAAGGTCTCTCAGCCTCTTTTCCTTACGTTTCCATGACAACAAACAACCACCAAGCATGCTGTAAAAGAAAGCAGCACTTTGCTTGTCTTCTCTTATTTGTTTGACACTATGTAGAAAAAAATAACAAGGTGTGTGTACGTGCGTGCATCTGTGTGTGTGCGTGCGTGCGTGCGTGTGCATCTGTGTGCGTGTGTGTGTGTGTGTGTACCTCGTTATGTGGGAGCAGGTAGTTGGACAGGTGAGCTTTCTCAGCCAGAGCGTCATCTATTGTCTCAAAGTAGCTCTTCTCCACCACATCGAAGGCCTGAAGGACACACACATCAGCTTTAGAAGTGGTCACATGACACGTCACGTGAAGTGGACGTCCCAGCTCTCAGACCTGCGTGAGGATCCGGCGCACGTCGGCGTCCGTGTGACTGGAGTTGAGCTGACCCAGCAGCAGTTCAGCCGTCAGACACTGGGAGGCAAAGCTGGCCACCCTGCTGCCGTCGTAACCGTTAAAGACCCCGTAC
Source organism: Chelidonichthys spinosus (assembly GCA_029853015.1). NCBI lineage: Eukaryota > Metazoa > Chordata > Actinopteri > Perciformes > Triglidae > Chelidonichthys > Chelidonichthys spinosus. Next base: position 30,132,033 of record CM056824.1, read on the forward strand.
AGGAAGCAGCCGTCCTCACCTCTAATTGGTGGACGGACAAATCACAAGCAAAAACACCTCCATCAGCACCCTGAGGACTGTAGTGGTTTCACTCCACTTTCTGTCCTCAGGCCTCTCTGGGTGTCTCACCTAAACCTCAGGTGTCCATCCTCATTGGGGTGGCTCTGACTTCCTTTATCATCAGAGCCATACACGCAGTTGGTTGCCGTGCCGACACCGCACATCTGACAAAGCGGCAGGTCATCGGTCCAGCTCTGATGCTGTCAAGAGTAAACGAAAGTTTTTAAAAAGTACATTCTCAATTCATCCAGACACCTTTCCCTACACATCATCTCAGGGAATCCATCTAACATGGTGACGTATTTACACTAAACACCGCTAGAGTCTCCATCTAACACGGTGACGTATTTACACTAAACACCTCTAGAGTCTCCATCTAACACGGTGACGTATTTACACTAAACACCTCTAGAGTCTCCATCTAACACGGTGACGTATTTACACTAAACACCTCTAGTCTCTATCTAACACGGTGACGTATTTACACTAAAAACCTCTAGTCTCTATCTAACACGGTGACGTATTTACACTTAACACCGCTAGTCTCCATCTAACACGGTGACGTATTTACACTAAACACCTCTAGAGTCTCCATCTAACACGGTGACGTATTTACACTAAACACTTCTAGAGTCTCCATCTAACACGGTGACGTATTTACACTCAACACCTCTAGAGTCTCCATCTAACACAGTGACGTATTTACACTCAACACCTCTAGAGTCTCCATCTAACACGGTGACGTATTTACACTAAACACTTTTAGAGTCTCCATCTAACACGGTGACTCATTTACACTCAACACCTCTAGAGTCTCCATCTAACACGGTGACGTATTTACACTAAACACTTCTAGAGTCTCTATCTAACACGGTGACATATTTACACTAAACACCTCTAGAGTCTCCATCTAACACGGTGACGTATTTACACTAAACACCTCTAGAGTCTCCATCTAACACGGTGACGTATTTACACTAAACACCTCTAGAGTCTCAAATCTAACACGGTGACGTATTTACACTAAACACCTCTAGAGTCTCCATCTAACGCGGTGACGTATTTACACTAAACACTTCTAGAGTCTCTATCTAACACGGTGACGTATTTACACTCAACACCTCTAGAGTCTCCATCTAACACGGTGACGTATTTACACTAAACACCTCTAGAGTCTCCATCTAACACGGTGACGTATTTACACTAAACACCTCTAGAGTCTCCATCTAACACGGTGACTCATTTACACTAAACACCTCTAGTCTCTATCTAACACGGTGACGTATTTACACTAAACACTTCTAGAGTCTCCATCTAACACGGTGACTCATTTACACTCAACACCTCTAGAGTCTCCATCTAACACGGTGACGTATTTACACTAAACACCTCTAGTCTCTATCTAACACGGTGACATATTTACACTAAACAACTCTAGAGTCTCAAATCTAACACGGTGACGTATTTACACTAAACACCTCTAGAGTCTCAAATCTAACACGGTGACGTATTTACACTAAACACTTCTATAGTCTCCATCTAACACGGTGACTCATTTACACTCAACACCTCTAGTCTCTATCTAACACGGTGACGTATTTACACTAAACACTTCTAGAGTCTCCATCTAACACGGTGACTCATTTACACTAAACACCTCTAGAGTCTCCATCTAACACGGTGACTCATTTACACTCAACACCTCTAGAGTCTCAAATCTAACACGGTGACGTATTTACACTAAACACCTCTAGAGTCTCAAATCTAACACGGTGACGTATTTACACTAAACACCTCTAGAGTCTCCATCTAACACGGTGACGTATTTAAACTAAACACCTCTAGAGTCTCCATCTAACGCGGTGACGTATTTACACTAAACACTTCTATAGTCTCCATCTAACACGGTGACTCATTTACACTCAACACCTCTAGTCTCTATCTAACACGGTGACGTATTTACACTAAACACTTCTAGAGTCTCCATCTAACACGGTGACTCATTTACACTAAACACCTCTAGAGTCTCCATCTAACACGGTGACTCATTTACACTCAACACCTCTAGAGTCTCAAATCTAACACGGTGACGTATTTACACTAAACACCTCTAGAGTCTCAAATCTAACACGGTGACGTATTTACACTAAACACCTCTAGAGTCTCAAATCTAACACGGTGACATATTCACACGGTCTCCATCTAACACGGTGACGTATTTACACTAAACACCTCTAGAGTCTCAAATCTAACACGGTGACTCATTTACACTAAACACCTCTAGAGTCTCAAATCTAACACGGTGACGTATTTACACTAAACACCTCTAGTCTCCATCTAACATGGTGACGTATTTACACTAAACACCTCTAGAGTCTCCATCTAACACGGTGACTCATTTACACTAAACACCTCTAGTCTCCATCTAACACGGTGATGTATTTACACTAAACACCTCTAGTCTCCATCTAACATGGTGACGTATTTACACTAAACACCTCTAGTCTCTATCTAACACGGTGACGTATTTACACTAAACACCTCTAGAGTCTCCATCTAACAGGTGACTATTTACACTAAACACCTCTAGAGTCTCCATCTAACACGGTGACGTATTTACACTAAACACTCTAGAGTCTCACATCTAACACGGTGACTATTTACACTAAACACCTCTAGTCTCAAATCTAACAGGTGACGTATTTACACTAAACACCTCTAGTCTCCATCTAACACGGTGACGTATTTACACTAAACACCTCTAGTCTCCAATCTAACACGGTGACGTATTTACACTAAACACCTCTAGAGTCTCCATCTAACACGGTGACTATTTACACTAAACACCTCTAGAGTCTCCATCTAACACGGTGACGTATTTACACTAAACACTTCTAGAGTCTCCATCTAACATGGTGACTCATTTACACTAAACACCTCTAGAGTCTCAAATCTAACACGGTGACGTATTTACACTAAACACTTCTAGAGTCTCCATCTAACACGGTGACTCATTTACACTAAACACCTCTAGTCTCCATCTAACACGGTGACGTATTTACACTAAACACCTCTAGAGTCTCACATCTAACATGGTGACGTATTTACACTAAACACCTCTAGAGTCTCAAATCTAACACGGTGACATATTTACACTAAACACCTCTAGAGTCTCAAATCTAACATGGTGACGTATTTACACTAAACACCTCTAGTCTCCATCTAACATGGTGACGTATTTACACTAAACACCTCTAGTCTCCATCTAACACGGTGATGTATTTACACTAAACACCTCTAGTCTCCATCTAACATGGTGACGTATTTACACTAAACACCTCTAGTCTCCATCTAACACGGTGACGTATTTACACTAAACACCTCTAGTCTCCATCTAACATGGTGACGTATTTACACTAAACACCTCTAGTCTCCATCTAACACGGTGACGTATTTACACTAAACACCTCTAGAGTCTCCATCTAACACGGTGACGTATTTACACTAAACACCTCTAGTCTCCATCTAACACGGTGACGTATTTACACTAAACACCTCTAGTCTCCATCTAACACGGTGACGTATTTACACTAAACACCTCTAGTCTCCATCTAACACGGTGACGTATTTACACTAAACACCTCTAGAGTCTCAAATCTAACACGGTGACTCATTTACACTAAACACCTCTAGTCTCCATCTAACACGGTGACGTATTTACACTAAACACCTCTAGTCTCCATCTAACATGGTGACGTATTTACACTAAACACCTCTAGTCTCCATCTAACACGGTGACGTATTTACACTAAACACTTCTAGAGTCTCCATCTAACATGGTGACTCATTTACACTAAACACCTCTAGAGTCTCACATCTAACACTGTGACGTATTTACACTAAACACTTCTAGAGTCTCCATCTAACACGGTGACTCATTTACACTAAACACCTCTAGTCTCCATCTAACACGGTGACGTATTTACACTAAACACCTCTAGAGTCTCAAATCTAACATGGTGACGTATTTACACTAAACACCTCTAGTCTCCATCTAACATGGTGACGTATTTACACTAAACACCTCTAGAGTCTCAAATCTAACACGGTGACATATTTACACTAAACACCTCTAGAGTCTCAAATCTAACATGGTGACGTATTTACACTAAACACCTCTAGTCTCCATCTAACATGGTGACGTATTTACACTAAACACCTCTAGTCTCCATCTAACATGGTGACGTATTTACACTAAACACCTCTAGTCTCCATCTAACACGGTGATGTATTTACACTAAACACCTCTAGTCTCCATCTAACATGGTGACGTATTTACACTAAACACCTCTAGTCTCCATCTAACATGGTGACGTATTTACACTAAACACCTCTAGTCTCCATCTAACACGGTGACGTATTTACCCTTAAAACTCTTGGTTGCAGTTGAATAGTCAAACATGAGGTCTCCTATTCCTAACTAGAGGTCTCCTATTCCTAACTCCTATTCCCTGACCCGACTTGGTTTCTTGATTTATTTAAATAGCGTGACAAATTTGACAAAAACGAAAATAAAACCACAAACGAAATGTAAACACAGCAAACGGTCCGACGGGAAGGAGGAGCTGCTGGAAGTGAAGCCGGTCAGTGAACGAGCTGTTTATAAATCCAACAACACGGGGAGAAGTGGACGATGCACTTTTTGTAGTCCATTATTGTAGTTTCTCCAGCGCAGACGCACGTCAATCACCGGTGCCCATCACCAGCTGTCAATCATCAGCACGACCTATCGTCTTTCCCTAACCCCGTGACATTTTCCCCAGAAGTCAAGGAATAGGAGATTTTTTTTTTTTTTTTGACTATTCGACTGCACCCCTTGACTCATAGAGTATTACCCAGCGTGCACCGGCACCACCAATATAAATACCGTAACGTATTTAAACCGAACGTACCGGAAGCTGCCGTGATAAAGTTCGCGGTTAGCCGACGCTCAGCTGGCTGTCTGACAGATTAACCGAGCGACGTCACAGTTACCTGTTTCAATCATCTATAACCTAATCTATAATTAATAATAAATCACATTGTGTTCACACTGAAGTGGGGTTATCCTATTTTAGCTAGCTAGCTGCGGGCTAGACCACTTAAAACGCTCAACTAAACTAGCAAGCATTAGCATCACTGAACGTTACCGAACCGGATTTTACGGTAGAAGACAGTCACCGACGTCACGTGGGCGCGTTTCCCGGTAGACCGGCGGTCGCGGCCCCGGTCTCCGGGGCGGAGAAGGAGCCGAGTTCACTTACACTCTGCATCAAACTCCTGCGCTGGGCCTCCATGTTGGACGGCTCTCGTTGCGTTCACGGACGTGTTGAAAGCTCGAAATTCCATCTTTCATTGTGACAAACACACCCGGATGTAGCTAAAACAAACTAATAATGCAATGAAATGGAATTAAAGACGCGTGCCCTGATGTGGTGACGTCCCATCACAGATGTAAGTACCAGGATGAATAATTTATATCATCTAAATCAGCGTTTTAGTGATTTTTGACCAACTGTTGTAAACTGTTATGGTGAAATCTCCGACATTTGAACGCAGCATCGCTGTAGTTGATTTTTTTTTTAATATTATTGCGATGTGTTCTCTGTACGGCTGCTATTTAAAATCCGTATAGTACAATAGCCTTAACTAAGTAGATTCATAAAAGTAGAGGAAAACAAAAGTCCGTTTAGAAAACAGTGATGACGCAACTTCCGTTCTGTTGCTACTCGGGATTTATGTGACAAATACCGCCACTATCTGGACTCATTATGAACTACAAGCATGTCGGCTGAGTGTGTCTTCTGACCATTGTATAGTTCCCTCACCATGACGTATGAAGTTTATTTGACAGCTGCTATTGTCACAGCCTGGCTCAAAAAGCAGTGACAAAAGCAACAACGGAACGCAAGAGTGCAATAAATGAAATAATTTATTAACACAAGAGTTTAAATTAACATAGACAAAAGATGAGGTGTGTTTCTGTATAATCAGTAGTGTAAATGTGGGTGGCTGCGGTGTGTGGATGTCATGATGGATGTAAAACCAAAAGAAACCAAAATGTGCATCAGCAGGCAGGGGGCAAAGAGCAGAGCACTGAGCTGGGCCGGGGTTTTAAAGCCTCCTACATGACTGAGCCCAGGTGCACCCAATCAGCCTCATCACCGTCACCAGCACCTCCTGCAGGGCTGAAAGGTTAAGGCCAGCAGGGCCGTGACACTATGAATATATTTGAAGTCTAATTTTCCTCCCAACAATATAATAACAATTTGCATTTTGGCTTTGCATTGCCTGTATAATATATAATATATTAATCACTTAATTTGGATGATGCACCTAAATAAAGCTTGTTATATGTTAGGAAACTGTAAATCACAAACATCAGAAGTCGGACAGGAAAATCCCGAAAAACACCAGACCAGTCATTCATATCCTTTTGAGTGTTTACTTTATTTTTATTGGTTAAAATCAAACACAACAAAAACATACATCTTTAGACAAGCGTGTAAATCTAAGCTGTTCCACAAAGCAATGTCACACATTTACACGTCTACATGGTTCTACAGTATAAAGTCAACACATGTGCATAATGATAATTTGGTCACGTTTTTTGTTGCTGTATTTTTTTTTATAGTTAGTATTATTATCCCAAAATAAAAACATCTTCTGACCCTGAACGCAACATGAAGATGAGGCATAGACGACCTCGCCACGTATCTGATCACAACAACACTCAACAGAACATACATCTGCTTTCTTTTCTGTTTATACAGAACCAGCATAATGCCCCACAAACAAAGCATCATCTTAATATACTGCATTATAGATTTACATGTATTTATAGAGAGATAGATACATACTTAATTCTTTAAGAAAATGGAGAAATGCATGTTCATAAATACTCAGGATGTTTGCCTCATTTAGATTTGTTGTACTAAAGTGGAAACACAGCAGATAAATAGATCGTCAGTGTGGTCGGTTGTCTGTCGGCACTCAATCATTGGGGATGAAGAGAAACCAAACCCCCAAACTTCAGCTGAGAACCACACTGCTACTGTGTGTGTGTGTGTGTGTGTGTGTGTGTGTGTGTGCGCGCACGCACACACACACACACACACACACACACACACACACACACACACACATCCTTTAACCCATTAACTGTGATTTTCATTTAGTGTGATTAAAAGGATTCAAACCGGCTCTGGATGAGGACCAATGGCCAGCAGCCCCTTGGTAGTGTGTTTCATATGTCCACTCATGATCTTAGTAGTCCTGACGCTGGTAGCCGCCGCTCCCGTCAAAAGCCCCATCAGTGTTGGCCTGGCCTCCTCCGCCTCCTCCTCCTCCAGGACTCTCCAGGTCGTCCCCACCAAAGGAGGTGTAAGGGGCCCCGGCTGCGTCCTGGCTGGGGTCCGTGTAGTCCTGGGAGAAGAGAGCCGAGTCAGCCCCCAGCTTGTACCTCTGGAAGCCCAGGAAGGACTGGCCGGCCTTGGGGGATGGATGGATGGGGGAGGGGGAGGAGGAAGGAAGATGAGGAGGAAGGGGAGGAGGAGGAGGAGATGGGGGGGGAGATGGAGGAGGAGGAGGGGGGAGATAGAGGAGGAGGGGGAGGAAGGAAGATGAGGAGGAAGGGGAGGAGGAGGAGATGGATGAAGGTGCAGAGAAATGGACAGATGTGTCAGCAGATGTGTTAGAGGACAAAGAGAGAGGAAAACGATCAGCTTGTTAGTTGCTCAGAAAGAAACCAGACTGTCTGTCCAGGAGACCATCAGACTGGTTCTGGGTGATCTCGGGTCAGTCCATGAGACCACCAGTCTTTAAGACTAAAACAACAAATCTGTTAAACTTAAAGAATCAAACCTGGAGGAAATGAAAGTAAAAGTTGGAGTTAGATGACAATATTAATCATAGTTAGTTTAGCTTGTTTAGCATAAACACTGAAAACAGGGCAACTAGATAAGAACTGGATTGAACAAAAGAAACACAAACCAGTTCCACGTTCAGGACAGGGATAGTTCAGAATTTTGGACATAAGACCTATTTTCCAAGTCAGCCAGTGTGTTCGAGACGTCTGGAGACATTTTCAAGACATTTCATTCAGTTCTTCTAGTTGCCGAGTTCGCTTGTGCTATGGCTAGCGCAAGTCAACGGTTCTTAGCTAGCATGGCATTAAAAACAGTGCCTCATCAGAGTCTTCAAAAGTTTCAGTATATTCTCAAAAAGTGACCATTTCTGTGACATTGAAGAAACTAGTACTGCAGGCTACTCTGTGTCTGTAGCAATGGCAGCAGGTAAACAAACTATTATAGAACCGGTAACTTATAAGTGCTAGGTGAAATCACTCTGCTGCTGCTGCTGCTGCTGCTGAGACATAAATCCTTAAATATGCAAGGTTGGTTTTATTTCAAACATTCTATCAACACAGATATGTACAGTACATCGACAGTCTAGTGTTTTAATTGATTTGCCCCGGGTGCACTGTGGAGTGGGCAAGACTGTTTTTAATGCCTGTCTAGCTAAGAACCGTTGACTTGCGCTAGCCATAGCATAAGCGAATGTCTTGAACACACCGGCTCACTTGGAAAATAGGTCTTATGTCCAAAATTCCGAACTATCCCTTTAATACAAACTAGTGTTTCATCTCAGCATCCGGCCATGCAACTGCTGAGTCATGCATATGACCAACGAATCACACACCTGAGCATGCACTATCATTATCATGGTTATCTAATATTACACAGTGGGGCAGTTGGGGGGGGGCAGATGAGAGGATGGGGGGGCTGCGGGGGGAACAGCTTGGTGTACTCCTCTTCAAACGACACGTTCTTTAACCTCTCCATAGAGTAGAGAGTCTGAGCGCCCTGTTGGAGGAAGTCAGGACACATTAACCCCCCAAGTAGACTCCCAACCAGACCCAGATCCACCAGGAAACCAGACCCAGTCCTGTCTGGGTTCATAACCCACCTAGCAAGACCCACGTGGGCTGGTTTACCACAGCTGGAGAATAAACTATGTATCTGTGATTTGATTTCAATAACCAGATGAAAAGGATGCTGAAATAACTCCATCATGATGGTGATCAGTAAAACGTGCTGATCTCCATCATGATGGTGATCAGTAAAACGTGCTGAGTCATGCTTTGTTAGGTCTGTCTGCAAGACCACAAGATAACTACTGTTAAAACGCTGGTTTTCTGAATGGAGTCTGGCTGATGGGTGCTAGGCTACGCTAACACTGAATGCAGCACTAAAACCTAGTTATGTTGATGAAAGTGAGACATAAAACATAAACCCTCCAGATGTGTCAGCAGATGTGCGTTGTATGTGGGTCCTGCCTGCTGGTCCCTGCTGGTCCAGCATGGACCCTGCTGTTACACTGTGCACCAGTGGAATGCGGAGGCTCTTACCCAGGTGAAGATGGAGAAGAAGGAGAAGGTGATGGCGGCTCGGGCGGCGTCCCCCCCCTCACTCAGCGGGTTGTCCTCGTGCCGGGTCACCTGCCACTGGTTGGCCAGGAAACAGAAGCCCACGAACCACATGAAGGACCAGAACGCTGGGAGAGAGGCGAGTACAGGGGGTGGTTAGGATGAGGTAGAATGGAAGAAGACTTTGGCCAACTAGTGGTTGTAATGTTTATAAAGTACATGGATGTCGTTTTCTTTGTTTGCCTATATATATACGTTGTTGTATTGATATTCTGTCTGTCTGTCTGTCTGTCTGTCTGTGTCTTTACCCGACACGCCGACATCCGCCAGCACCGCCTTCTTGCGGTCCTTGACGCTGCTGATCTGGGGAAAGTAGACGTCCAGGGCCAGGAAGGCCACGCAGCAGAGGAAGGCCATGGAGCCCATGAAGACCCCGTAGTTACAGGCGTTCTGGTTCCGGTTAAAGATGCAGAACTCTTCCACCTCATTGGGCCGGTTCATGTAGCCCTCGTTGGCGATGCAGCCGAAGATCACGATGGAGAAGAGCTGCAGAGAAAGGAAGAGGAGAAGGAGAAGTTTGTCTGTTTCTATTTATTTGTTCTTAATCTTCGTCAGACCCAACCAGCAGAGACCAGACCAGCAGATACCCGACCAGCAGAGACCCGACCAGCTGAGACCTGACCAGCTGAGACCAGACCAGCAGAGACCAGGCTTACTTGAGACGTTATGTTATGTGAGGACAGACCGGTCATATAAAGAATAAAGAATTAACCATCTTTGGTAACAACAGATTTTCTTTCCCATCGCCACGGTGACTGTGGTCGTCACGGCGTATTACACTCTCCTCGTGACTCGAGCGTGTCGTATCCTTTAAGAGTTGAATCTGAAGTACGCGTGGCGGCCGGGTCGTCATAATGAAGGAGCAGCGGAGAGATATTTTTAGACCGGCTGCATCATCACTCGCTTCACTCCACTCATCTTCTCAACCCTCCTGTCCCCACTGGCCCCGCCCCCTCCCCGCTGCCCCCCCCCCTCCTCTCACCACTGAACCCCCCCTCTCCAAGAACGCTGCCATCGCCACTTCCTTCAGGATCCAGGTCAGAACACACAGTCACAGTGTATCACATGACGCATCACGTGACTCTTACTATTCATTATTTTTTATAAGCTATAACAACATAAAGATACACACAATCTCTACATGTCTCCCTGTGATAGACTGGTTACCTGTCTGTCTCTACATGTCTCCCTGTGATAGACTGGTTACCTGTCTGTCTCTACATGTCTCCCTGTGATAGACTGGTTACCTGTCTGTCTCTACATGTCTCCCTGTGATAGACTGGTTACCTGTCTGTCTCTACATGTCTCCCTGTGATAGACTGGTTACCTGTCTGTCTCTACATGTCTCCCTGTGATAGACTGGTTACCTGTCTGTCTCTACATGTCTCCCTGTGATAGACTAGTTACCTGTCTGTCTCTACATGTTAGCCTGTGATAGACTGGTTACCTGTCTGTCTCTACATGTCTCCCTGTGATAGACTGGTTACCTGTCTGTCTCTACATGTCGGCCGTGTGATAGACTGGTTACCTGTCTGTCTCTACATGTCTCCCTGTGATAGACTGGTTACCTGTCTGTCTCTACATGTCGGCCGTGTGATAGACTGGTTACTTGTCTGTCTCTACATGTCTCCCTGTGATAGACTGGTTACCTGTCTGTCTCTACATGTCTCCCTGGAATAGACTGTTTACCTGTCTGTCTCTACATGTCTCCCTGTGATAGACTGGTTACCTGTCTGCCTCTACGTGTCTCCCTGTGACAGACTGGTTACCTGTCTGTCTCTACATGTCTCCCTGTGATAGACTGGTTACCTGTCTGTCTCTACATGTCTCCCTGTGATAGACTGGTTACCTGTCTGTCTCTACATGTCTCCCTGTGATAGACTGGTTACCTGTCTGTCTCTACATGTCAGCCCTGTGACAGACTGGTTACCTGTCTTGTCTCTACATGTCTCCCTGTGATAGACTGGTTCCCTGTCTGTCTCTACATGTCGGCCGTGTGATAGACTGGTTACCTGTCTGTCTCTACATGTCTCCCTGTGATAGACTGGTTACCTGTCTGTCTCTACATGTCTCCCTGTGATAGACTGGTTACCTGTCTGTCTCTACATGTCTCCCTGTGATAGACTGGTTACCTGTCTGTCTCTACATGTCTCCCTGTGATAGACTGGTTACCTGTCTGTCTCTACATGTCGGCCGTGTGATAGACTGGTTACCTGTCTGTCTCTACATGTCGGCCGTGTGATAGACTGGTTACCTGTCTGTCTCTACATGTCTCCCTGTGATAGACTGGTTACCTGTCTGTCTCTACATGTCTCCCTGTGATAGACTGGTTACCTGTCTGTCTCTACATGTCTCCCTGTGATAGACTGGTTACCTGTCTGTCTCTACATGTCGGCCGTGTGATAGACTGGTTACCTGTCTGTCTCTACATGTCGGCCGTGTGATAGACTGGTTACCTGTCTGTCTCTACATGTCTCCCTGTGATAGACTGGTTACCTGTCCAGGTGTACCCTGCCTTCGCCCAATGCCAGCTGGGATCGGCTCCAGCCCCCCTGCAACCCTGAATACAGGATAAGCGGTAGACGATGGATGGATGGATAATAATAATAATAATAATAATAATAATAATAATAATAATAATAATAATAATAAAAATAAAAAAGGGAATAATAATAATGATAAATTAACCCAAAAAATAATAATAACAAAAATAAAATAGAATAAATAAAAAAATAAAACATTGGAGAGAGAGGAGGGGATATTAATCAAGTTGCGTGCTTTCTAATGTATCTGAGTTATGATAATGTACTCTACATGCCTCCATCCTCCACAAACACGCCGTTACGCTTGCCGCTATATCTGCTGTCACACGACAGACTGAATTACTGAGCTTGTTCTGCCTGTTTGGGATCTGCAACATCGAGATCTGCTGCAGATCACAAGGTGTTGGTTACATGCTTTACTTTATCAGAGATTGGGCCTGAATCACAGAAACGCTGCTCGTTCTGTGATGCCGTATCGATGCGTTAGCGTCAAATCGTTCCTCACAGACGCTGCCTCTTCTTTCAAAAATGTGCACGAATGAAATTATTCTACTGAGGAGACATGGAGCATGTGATGTGGGATCATACATGGATCTCCTTCACGCCCCCGCCCCCTCACCATATGAGGTCTGTGTGTGTGTGTGTGTGTGTGTGTGTGTGTGTGTGTGTAGCTCTGATGATCACATGGTTCCTAGTTGGGATGAAGGACTGTGAAAGACACCACGTGGGTTCCTGGTCTTGTGACCATCAGACTCAGAAACTTGAACCGTGCTTCAGTGATGGTGTGTGTGAGATAGATTCTCTGGTTTAGAAACCAAAGTGGATTCAATGTTTGGGTGCTTGTGTCCTGAAACACCCTGCAGACAGCCGTGCATGGTGGGAGGCCTTGATCACACCAGCTGAGGCTGGCTGGCTGTGAATGATTTAAAGCTGCTGTTGTTCTGACTGAAAAGATCTTTTGGATTCATTGTGTCCAAGTTCAGACAGTTGAGCCGCCTCATGTCCACACTCTAGTTCTGTAGTCCAACCACAGATCCATACCTGTTTATCCATACCATCCACAGAGAAACTCTGCAAAGGTGAGGAGATACCTAGATACCCAGATACCCATATACCTATAGATACCTAGTTACCTACATACCTAGATACCTAGTTACCTACATACCCAGATACCTAGTTACCTTCATACCTAGTTACCTATAGATACCTAGTTACCTACATACCTAGATACCTAGTTACCTACATACCCAGATACCTAGTTACCTTCATACCTAGATACCTAGTTACCTACATACCTAGTTACCTTCATACCTAGTTACCTATAGATACCTAGTTACCTACATACCTAGATACCTAGTTACCTACATACCCAGATACCTAGTTACCTTCATACCTAGTTACCTACATACCCAGATACCTAGTTACCTTCATACCTAGTTACCTATAGATACCTACTTACCCAGATACCTTGTTACCTAGTTACCTATATACCCAGATACCTAGTTACCTTCATACCTAGATACCCAGATACCTAGATACCTAGTTACCTACATACCTAGATACCTACTTACCCAGATATCTTGTTACCTATATACCCAAGATACCTAGATACCTACTTACCCAGATACCTAGATATCTTGTTACCTATATACCCAGATACCTAGTTACCTAGATACCTAGTTACCTTCATACCTAGATACCTAGTTACCCAGATACCTAGATATCTAGTTACCTAGATACCTAGTTACCTACCTAGAAACCAAGCTAGCTAACAAGGCCGTTATCCCTGTGGGCTGCAACAACCTTTTAGTCCTCACTGACGTGTGTTGGAACCATATAACCTAACGTAGTATAATATTAATATAACAATGACCACTTTCTTTTGTACTAGTCACATGACCACAGAAGACAGACGTCGGTTCTAAGACCATCCTTCAGCAGTCCAACAGACTACAACTATGTCCCGGTCCTCCAGTACAACACATAACCAACAATTAGAGTTGTATGACATCACTGATGATGAATTCAGAAGAAAACCACAGCGAGAGAGAAGATGGAAGGAGATGATATGATATTATTACACTGTGTGTGTGGGCTGGTGGTCTGCTGGACTGGGGACACCTGATTGCTGCCGTCACCATGGCAGCAGTTGCTCATGTGATGAGAGAGAGACCTCGTTAACGTATGGGAGAACCATTGCTGCACAATGATTCGGACAAGATTACAAGTCCACAATGACTTGGACAAGATCACGAGTCCATATGTGCACTCACTTCTACTCGCACCTCACCGTCTGAATCCGGGACGTTACTATCCGGAACATGATCATGGTACTTAAGTCAAGATACTTAAATCCTGATCATATGTTATCACAATACTTAAGTCACGATACTTAAGTCCTGATAGGTTGATACTCAAGTATCGATACTCAAGTACTGATACTTAAGTACCGATACTACCGATACTTAAGTCCCGATACGAAGTTATCACAATACTTAAGTCAAAATACTTAAGTCCTGATATAATATTATGTTACTTAAGTACCGATACGATGCTATCACGATACTTGTCATAATGAAGTCGATTTTTAAGTCACAATACGATGTTATCACGATACTTTAGTCCAGATGGCCCTGCATTTATATAGCACTTTTCTAGCTAACTAGCTACTCAAGGCGCTTCACACTACATTCAGTCACTTTTACCCGTTCACACACACATTCACACACTGATGGCAGAGGAGCCGCCTGCACATCAGGAGCTAACTCATTTATAAACATTCACACACTGATGGCGCAGCATCGGGGGCAATTGGGGGTTCAGTATCTTGCCCAAGGACACTTAGGCATGCAGACTGGAGGAGCCGGGATACGAACCGCCAATCTTCTGATTGGAGGACGGCTTGCTCTACCTCTGAGCAGAAGCTGCCCCATGATACTTAAGTCACAACACAATGTTATCACAATACTTAAATCCCGTTATGTTATCACGATATGTAAGTCCCGATACGATGCTATCACGATACTTAAGTACTGATACGATGTCATAACAATACTTAAGTCACGATACTTAAGGCACAATACGATGCTATCACATTGCTTAAGTTATGATACTTAAGTCACGATACTTAAGTTTAAATACAGTGCTATCACAATACTTAAGTTAAAATACTCAAGTCACGATATTTTAGTCAAAATAAGAGGCTATCACGATACTTATGTTACGATACTTGAGTCACAATACTTTAGTCAAAATACAAGGCTGTAACGAGTGATGATATACTTAAGTCATGATACTTGTCACAATATGATGTTATCAATATACTTAAGTACCGATATGATCACGATACTGAAGTCCTGATACGATGTTATCACAAAATGTAAGTCCCAATACGATGTTTGTCAACATCCGGTTCTTTTTAATCAATAAGATACATTTTCACTCATTCATCTCACTTCAATAATTTTACTTAAGCTAAATGTGTTTGTCATCAGTCTGTCTACCTGATGACATGTGTGTGTGTGTGTGTGTGTGTGTGGGGGGGGGGGATACCAGTTCCTCACTAACAGAATATTAGTACATGTTAGAAACAGTGACTCTGGGCCTAAATCAGCCAATTAATCAGGAACCCGCATGATGGGTGGTGAGGTCTTAGACCAGTAAAGCAAGGCTCGCTCACCCACGACACGACGCGGAGGACGGTCTGAGGCTGCTGGAAGAAGGTGACGGGGTCGAAGGCTCCTCCGGCTTTCCCGGCTCCGTATGCCTGCATCCCCTCCATGGTCCTCCTCCTCCTCCTCGGTGCTGTTCAAAGGCACAGGGGTGTGTGGAGCTCCGGGACCCGGACCGCCGCTGCTGCTGCTGGATGCTGCGGGCTCTCGATGCTGGGCTCTCGATGCTGGACTCTCGGCTCCTCCGCCTCCCTGCTCTTCGGTCGTCCGATGGCGGCCGCGCGAAGCTGGATGTTGTGATGATGCTCTTCTCCGTCGGTGCAGGTCAGGAGCCGGTGGCGGACAAGGGCACGCGCATCTGTTGTCACGCCTCGGAGAACAAAAAAAAAAAAAAAAAAACGGCGAGCATGCGCACGTCTTTATGGGAGGGAGGGGGTGCGCAGGATTGCCAGAAGGAGTCACGCGCTTCGCAAAGCGTCCTTTATTTTATTTTTATTTTTTCAAAACAAAGGACGAGGAAATAAAGTTAGATATGATGATTCAGGGTGTGGAGCAAACAGGATGCATTGATCCAAGGTCATGTGATATTGGCTCAGGACATTGATTTCTGTCTGAACACCGATGTAACATGATTATACATTTGAAAACGGTGCAATAACGTGACAAACACGACCAGTGATTTGTGATGCTTGAAGAAAGCCCGCAATCTAGTGCCCGCGCCGTGTCGACGTCGGGTTCACTTTGCCCTGAATTTGCCTTCCTGGTAGTTCTTACCCACCATCATATGGACCGTCCTATCGGGCCCGACCTCGCTTCACCCACTGAGCGGGTCGGAGCTGTGGTCTGGTTCTCAATGCGCCTGTCAGACCCCTAACGGTTAGTGACACATCTCTGAAGGAGCTCACCTGACAGACACGCGCAGGAGCGAACAAACCCACTGTATTCTTAATAGCCAATTACAGGACAGGCCACGCGCTGTCGTGCGCCGGCTGGACCAATGAAACACGTCTGTGGCTGGTTGCTAAGAGACGCGTTGTGTCGATGTTGCCGAGGACCGCGAGAGGAGATAGAAAACAGGAAATAACGTGTACTTAGCGTCGTTTAAGAGACCGAAGAGTCTGCTTCCCGCGTCGGGAGTTATCAGCTGTAATGGTGAAGCTGCGGGCGAGATGTCTGCTGGTCGGTGAGTACGATTAATGCTCCTTCTGCGAGCTAACGGTGCAGCTACAGCTAACCGCTAACGATATAAAGCTACAGCTAACTATACAGCTACAGCTAAAGCTAACCCCTGACGATACAAGGACTACAGCTAAAGCTAACCCCTGACGATACAATGACTACAGCTAAAGCTAACCCCTGACGATACAAGGACTACAGCTAAAGCTAACCCCTGACGATACAATGACTACAGCTAAAGCTAACCCCTGACGATACAAGGACTACAGCTAAAGCGTACCCCTGACGATACAATGACTACAGCTAAAGCTAACCCCTGACGATACAAGGACTACAGCTAAAGCTAACCCCTGGCGTACAGAAACGTGTCGAGAGCAGGCTCGTCGGACCCACTAGTTTCAGGTCTGTCCCACAGTCACATCGTCAGGTGCACGAGGAATCGCTCCCGGACCTATTTAGACCTTAATCCCCACTTTCCTTAAGTCAGCATGAGGGAATTACCCACAGTTCATAGCGTTGCTACGTCGAAAATGTAAACAAAGAGGACGTGTGGCATCTTACATTTATACAGAAACATTAACATTAAAACTTTGACATGGAGCATAAACATGTGATATCATAGAACGGGTGCATTAGGCCACGCCCACTAAAGACATGGTAACTTTATCAGAGACAACATTGGAGGTTAAACCAGAGTTACATTGTTTAATTTTTAAAACAATATTTTGCTTAAGATCAAAAGTTAGAGATGGATTAACCATCGATTATGCTTTATATAATAATGTGCCAGTCGTTTTACTTTTGCTGGTGATACTTTTGTCCGATTTAAAATGCAGAGCTTGTACCTGTAGTAGTACTTTTGCATTGTTGTTTTGGTACTTTTACTTAAGTAAAGAATCTGGTATTTGTACTCTCCTGGATCATTTTGCAATGCCAGCGTTCAAACTGTGAGAGGTGAATTTAACAGACTCAGCTCTCAGTAAACACATTAAAGACTGAGAAGATGAGAAATGATGAAACAGGATTCTGAAGTTCTGTCTGTTTGTAGGAGATACTGCTGTGGGGAAAAGTGCCCTCGCCCATCTGTTCCACAGTGACGGGACTCTGTTCCAGAAGAACTACAGCATGGTGAGCTCACACACAGGAAGTACATCTGCTGCTACACGTCACATGACGAGGGATTGGACAAGAGAGATCATGTTGTTATTAAAAAAACGTCCAAATAAGTTGATCGTGGTGAATTTCCTTCATTGGGATAATCCTGAACACTATGAGTGACTGTAAAAACTGTCTGGCTCGTTATCCTGGTGGAGCTGAGAACAAAACAGGAATATTCCATATTGTTGTTTATTATTTAAACATTCTGCTTTATACAGAGTATTGTGGCAACATATATTTATTGTTTTTGTTCAGCAAATTCTGCAGTCCGTCAACATGTTTTATTTAGTAAGATAAATGTTTTCATCTCACTTAAGAAAATTAATTTAATAATCAAATAATATTATTCATATATACTTTCTAGTTGTGTAATATTTTATTTTCTGTATGACACTTTCTATATTTATTTTGACATGTTTGAAATAAAAAATCTAAATCTATATCAATAATTTTTACGTGTGTGTTTGTCAGTTGAGCAGCCACATATAATTGCTATGACACGGTGTTACCAGGGCAACATACACAGAAACGTTCACAGTAAGGAATAAAGATGATAAAGAACACATGAAATCAGGGGAATATTACACACCTTGTTAATTACTTTACACCTTTATTCACTCCTCATACCTGCAGAGACCTTAGCCTTGCGCAGGAGTACAGCAGCAGGGCTGCATCATTCATGTACAGTCACATATTTAAAATCTACACAATCAATTTATGCTTTTAGAATTCACTTTAATATACCGGTACATTTATTTTGCGTTTTAATTTACCCAAAAGGTAAAGTATAGTGTTACCCACTACACCAACGTGCAGCCCGGTCTCTGAAGTCGACTCCAGAAATCACCAAAGTGCAAAACAGCATAACGTTCCAATTAATGCCGGTGCAGAGGAGGCGAATCTGCATTATTTATGCTAATGTGCACGAGGGAGGGAACTGTGTCATTAACCTCACTTGCTGATATATGGCTGCTCACTGATTCCCTATGTAAATGCTTCAAGGGCTGCACCATGCACCGCACAACATGCACCGCACATCTAGTGCAGCTGGCACACAATCTTTCAAGAGTTTACTGAGCCGTGTAGCTGGTTGGAGTCCAGTTCAAGTCGCTCGGTAGATACTGGACAAGAGTGTGTGTCTGTGTGTGTGTGTGTGTGTGTGTGTGTGCATGTGTGTGTGTGTGTATTTCCTTGTGGTGTCAGCAGTATTGGGGGTTCTGAGGTGACTGGAACGTCGATAATTAATACAGCAGGTTTCTGGAAAGCCACCAGAACAGGTACTTAACACACACAGTCTGTACCCACTCGGTTGTGATGCTGTGTGTGTGTGTGTCTGTTTTTTATTTGCAGTGATTCAGGATGTGTTCTCCAGATAAACCTCAACACATCTCTACACTATAAAAGACAGAAAAGCACCAGGGATATCATGTGATCAAAGCTCTGTCCACCACTTTATTAGCTGGATGCACTGAAACTAATGCTCATGGGAAATTGCTGGTCATGGTCGCAGCTGTTGCTATGCAACAGTTAAAATACCTTTTGGAAGCCAGCCGCTTGCTTGATATTAGCTGAAGTATTTTTAACTTGTTGCCCACTTGGCGACGAGAGCTTCATGTGAGAAAAAATCCACCATCCCAAACTGTAAAGTGTGGTTCTATGAGGTTCTCTCTGTAGCCTAATGTTAGCTAATAAGGGAACTATGCCACGGTCACATGACTTCACACCACCACCACCACTAAGCTTAAGGTGGACTAGCGTTCTTGTGATGACGTTTAGTCATCCAGAAACCACCTTTTAAAGACGCATAAATGCATCTGAAGGTAAAGGTGCTTTTATTGTCCTTATACACTGTACAACAAAACTGCCCCTATGGGCCAACCTGACCTGATTCCTAACACACATTTTTTATTTTTGTTCTAAAGTCACCCGAGTGTAGCCGATAGTGAAGGGTAGAAGGTAAATAAAGGGTAGCCGGTAGTGAAGGGTAGAGGGTAATGAAGGTTAGCTGGTAGTGAAGGGTAGCCGGTAGTGAAGGGTAGAGGGTAATGAAGGTTAGCTGGTAGTGAAGGGTAGCCGGTTGTGAAGGGTAGAAGGTAATGAAGGTTAGCTGGTAATAAAGGGTAGCCGGTGAAGGCTAGCTGGTAGTGAAGGGTAGCCGGTAGTGAAGGGTAGAAGGTAAATAAAGGGTAGCCGGTAGTGAAGGGTAGAAGGTAAATAAAGGGTAGCTGGTAGTGAAGGGTAGAGGGTAATGAAGGTCAGCTGGTAGTGAAGGGTAGAGGGTAATGAAGGTCAGCTGGTAGTGAAGGGTAGAGGGTAAATAAAGGGTAGCCGGTAGTGAAGGGTAGAGGGTAATGAAGGTTAGCTGGTAATAAAGGGTAGCCGGTGAAGGCTAGCTGGTAGTGAAGGGTAGCCGGTAGTGAAGGGTAGAAGGTAAATAAAGGGTAGCCGTTAGTGAAGGGTAGAAGGTAAATAAAGGGTAGCTGGTAGTGAAGGGTAGAGGGTAAATAAAGGGTAGCCGGTAGTGAAGGGTAGAGGGTAATGAAGGTCAGCTGGTAGTGAAGCGTAGCCGGTAGTGAAGGGTAGAGGGTAATGAAGGTCAGCTGGTAGTGAAGGGTAGAGGGTAATGAAGGTCAGCTGGTAGTGAAGGGTAGAGGGTAATGAAGGTCAGCTGGTAGTGAAGGGTAGAGGGTAAATAAAGGGTAGCCGGTAGTGAAGGGTAGAGGGTAATGAAGGTTAGCTGGTAGTGAAGGGTAGCCGGTTGTGAAGGGTAGAAGGTAATGAAGGTTAGCTGGTAATAAAGGGTAGCCGGTAGTGAAGGCTAGCCGGTAGTGAAGGGTAGCCGGTAGTGAAGGGTAGAGGGTAGAGAAGGGTAGCCGGTAGTGAAGGGTAGAGGCGTAGTGAAGGGTAGCCGGTAGTGAAGGGTAGAGGGTAGTGAAGGGTAGCCATTATTAAAGGGTAGAGGGTTCATGAAGGGTAGCTGGCTCAGCCGAGGCTGTCGGCCATTCTCCTCACATCCTCCTTTGAAAATGTCAGACGGCTCGTTAGCAATATTCCAAGCCTATTTGTTACTAATAGTTCCTCATTGACATTCCAGCGAGAGGCTTCCTCTGCATCACACCAGCTCATTAGCAGAGGGCCACGCATCGCGCGTGTGTGTGTGTGTGTGTGTTACAGTACGAGTGTCTGTGACAGTCAGATCCATGTAGACGTTGGTGCTGATGTGCAGAAAGTTCGTCTGCCTTCTTCAAGGTCATCACTGATCTCAGACCACTTAGTCTTCATGGCATCCTCCATGTCATCCTCCATGTCTTTATCTCATATGTCTCCATCTTCCATGTCTTCATCTCATATGTCTCCATGCTCCATGTCTTCATCTCATATGTCTCCATGCTCCATGTCTTCATCTCATATGTCTCCATCCTCCATGTCTTAATTCTCCACGTCTTCAGCTTCCTTGTCTTCATCCTTGATAACCACATTGTGATATTAATGATAATCTGTTGTGTTTCCAGACGACTGGAGTGGAGCTGCTGATGAAATGTGTCACCATCCCAGAGACCAACGACAGCGTGGTGAGTCCCACCATCATCCCGCTATCATCCCTCCATCATTTTTTCAAACAAACGTATAAATGAGAAACAATTAAACGGGCCTCTTGAAAATCATGTCTAACTCCTCCTTCCTCCCCCTCTTCCTCCCAGGAGCTCTACATCGTGGACTCTGCAGGGAAACAGACTTTAGTGGACGCATGCAAGAACATGGTGAGCCTGCTTCTCTAGACTTGTTCCACTGCATGAAACCAGTGAAATCCACCATCCAGGTCCCCTTAAAGCTAACTCTACCCCCCCCCCCCCCCCCCCCCCCAGTGGGGCGAGCCATCGCTGCTCTGCCTCGTCTTCGACCTGACCAGTGAGACTTCGTTTGCCAACTGCAGCCAGTGGTTGGAGCGAGTCACTGCTCACTGTCGAGGCCAGCAGCTTCCAGGTGACAGCAGGAACCAGAACCTATTCTGGACACAAACTGGTCTTCTTTGAAATTTGAAAACATTATGTTGATGCAATTTATTTTTGAGACAGCTTGGATGTTAGTATTTCAGATGCCGTTAATCTTGTGATTATGTGGGGATATATAATATTCATACTCTCTACTCCACCAAATTCATGTATCATTTTCCTAAAAATTATGTTAAAAAGGAACAGAAATGTAAAAAAAAATTTAATTCTCAATGCTTGCTTTTTTAAACGGAATTTTGAGGCGTTGGCGGCGGCTCGGCTTGCCACCCCTCCAGGACGTCCTGCGTTTTATGCATGTGTTCTATTTTTTCCCTCAGGTGTCTTAGTGGGTAACAAGTCAGACCTGTCGGCTAGAAGGGAGGTCCAGGCGAACGTAGCCCAGGACTGGGCTCAGAGCAAGGGGTTGGACTACCAAGAGACCTCCGCTGTAAGTGCAACATTCTGTTGGGTTTATTTCTGTTTCCAGAACGACTTCTTCACGTCGGTTCGTCTCTTGCAGAAGGAGATGGAGAACTGTGATGCTCCGCTCCTCGTTCTGGCCCGGGCCTTCCTGTCTCTGTACCAAGAACACCGTGAGACCATCCAGAACCTGAGTCCAGGCTAGACCCCTTCCCGCACACCCCAAAGTGGAACTGGACGAGCTGCAGTGGGGACTCAGAAGGATCTTTAGATGATGAACTGCAGTCAGCTGTGGTGGTCTGGTCTTTACAATAAGGGTCCAGCTTGTTGTTACATTAAACATTTTTGTACCATGGAGTATAGAAATGTGTAACATATACACACACACACGCCCATCCCAGAAGATCACCTACAGTCTGTTCATTTTAAAAGGAACATCACGTAATATAACCCTCAGATTGATGTGTGCAGCTTCTTATTGCTCTGGGAGAAGCTTCTTCATCTTCTCAGATATTAATCTGGGGATCGGGCTGAAAAACACCAGAACAACTGAACTAAAGAACCAATCAGTAATGAGGACCGGCTGGAAATACCAGGAAGGACCAGAGGCCAGACTCAGGGAGACCTCCTGACACTCTCATGTTCCTGATACTTTGTGTACATTGATAATACTAACTCATATTAAAGGATCTGATGGAACCAACCTCAGGTCTCTGTCTGTGTTTGAGTGTGATCTGGTTCCAACAGCCCCAAACCGTCCGTGACCTAAAAGCTTCCTAATTGCAGGTGAAGGAGGACACAGCAGCTGTTCTCAGATCTGCTTCCCTGCTGGCTGAGCTGCAGTGGGACAGAAACGGAGCTCCGCTTGCAGAACCAAACATCATTACATCATCACCATCATGATGGAGTTATTTCAGCATCTGGTTATTGATATTAAATCACAGATGCATAGTTTATTTTGGGTTCCTCCAGCTGTGGTAAACCAGCCCACTTGGGTCTTGCCAGATCAAGTAAATCCAGCTTGGTGAAATCCACCGAGCCCCTCTGGATGATGTCA
Source organism: Chelidonichthys spinosus (assembly GCA_029853015.1). Lineage (NCBI taxonomy): Eukaryota > Metazoa > Chordata > Actinopteri > Perciformes > Triglidae > Chelidonichthys > Chelidonichthys spinosus. The sequence goes on from CM056824.1 coordinate 30,155,636, forward strand.
TGATGATGTCATGAACCCAGACAGGACAGGGTCTGGGTTCCTGGTGGATCTGAAAGGGAAGGTCACGCTGCTAACGGACACTGAAGACTTCTGCTTCATGATCCCAAAACTCAGACAATCCTGGATGCACCTCCAACCAGAGGGGGGTGCTGTGGGGCTGCTGCCCTTCTCTCCCAGCTCACAGCAGGACTGCAGAGAGACAGACACTCTGATCCCCACGACGGAGAGACAGACAGACAGAGAGAGAGAGAGACAGTGGACACACTAACAGGGAGACAGAGTGATGGAGTGAACAAATAGTAAACAGGTGGAGGACAGAGTATTAGTGAAGTCCATCAACATGCTGAGCTGCACCCTGTTTTCACCCTGACCCAGTCTGACCAGGTCTCACCAGGTCTCACCCGGTCTGACCAGGTCTGACCAGGTCTCACCCGGTCTGACCTGGTCCGATGTACTGCTGCATGTTCCTCCACTATGAACCAACAACGTAGAGACATTTTGATTTTATTTTGTGTTTAACAAGATGATCGTTCAGGTTGAGAAAGGTCAGCTGATCTCCAACGCAGTCCAGACAAGATACGAGGTCCAGTCAGACCAGATACGTGGTCCAGACTAGATACAAGATTTCACCCAGGTCTCGTTGGACCCGAACATGATACAAGAAGCACTCCTTCTGTTCCCTACAGGGGGGTTCAACTTTTATTTGTCATCAGGACTTGATGCATCCAAGTTCAGAATCATTCAGTTTTTGGCACCTTGATAGACAATTTACGCTTTTTTAAAGATTCTCATTTACAACAACACAACGCCGAACCGAAGAAGAGGAGAAATGAGACAAAGAAAGAGACGAAGGCTGTGTGACGGCTCAACGGAAACAGAAAATCAAATATAAACAAAAGGCAAGAGAAGATTAAAGCCGTGACACATTCTCCAAAGTTTGTTCTTTTTGTTTCAAGCGTAATGAAGCCCCACCCCCAAATTACCCGATCAAAATAATCATATAAAGATTGAAATAGACACAGTACTGTAACATTAACTTCTACGTCGTCTCCCCCGACAACCCTCACATGGTTTCATTGTTCAAAACATTGTTCCTTAAAAGCAGATCAGATGATTTTGATTAGCATGCATGTAAATTCACCTCGTCGGCGGCCATGTTCTCTCTCTCTCACCACCTAGTGTCTTTGGCAGCGGTGATGCCTCGTCGTCGTCCTACGTTTCCCAGAGTTCTCTCTTCCTTCCGCCTTGTCATCGGAGCAACAAAAAAAGGTGAGTTCCACGTTTCACCTGGACCCTGAACAAAGATGGCTGCCAGGGTTTCGGCGGAAAAGCCAGGAGGTTTTTTTAAGTACGTGATGATGTCTCAAAGATTCCTCCTGGTTTTAGTGTCACCATCAACTTAGTTTCCTGTTTTTTCTCACCAGGGTATTCTAGTCATGATTTAGTAACATATATATTCATATATTTATATATAATCAATACATATATTAACTTATGTGGGTTCTTTTCATTTTTTGCGGCCTGAATTGCTCCCTGCTAATATCCCACCATGTTCACAGTATTAATGCAACAAGAGAATGAAATCAAGAAGCAACTAAAGAAAGGAGTTAAGGGGAGTGTGGTGTTTGTAAGTGTGTGTGTGTGTGTGTGTGTGTGTGATGGTAGAGGGGGCGGGGTCATGGGCGGGCACTAGGGGTCGACTACACCCCCTTTTCATCACACTGAGGAAGAGTAAAAAATATAAAGTTCAGCTTTTACCGGGGCAGTCTGGCCCAGTCCAGGTTCAGGACCACCAGCCCCCCCAACTCCTCAAATCTTTACAAACATGTTCAAAACTCATTAAACAATGGTAGATGGGAAATCATGCATGTTTCTTTTGTATGCAGTGTTCCCTGTTCCTCCAACAGTGATCGTCTCAGGGGTCAGAAGGCCTTTAACATCCATCGACCCGCTGTATCCCTCCGCCGTCTCCGCACACTAGGACCTGTCTCACTATTACCTGTCTGCCTCTCCCAAATACCCCCTGTGATGTTTTTAATGTCTGAGGTCCCTTTCCCAGTCTCATACTGGTGTGGTGCGTCGGTTGGCACCTGAGTCTTTCAGGTCCTTCTGGATGCAGTTGTGGACCTGCAGGAAGTTGTGGTCCCTCTCCGTGGAGTTGTAGGTGGTGGTCGGGGTGCCCGTCTGGCCTTTGGGCAGCGTGTACATGGACAGCTCGGTGGAGGGCAGCGTCCCGAAGGCCTTCAGGCCCACCGGCGATGCCTCGCGGGAGTGCGAGGGGTCTGTGGAGCGGGACGAGGACCGCGAGCGTCGCCGGTAGCGGTAGCGGTAGCTGGGAATGCGCGTGATGGCCGCGCCTTGGAGGTAGTCGGCAGCTCGCTCCCCCACGCGCAACTCCCGATGGCGGTCGATGAACATGTGCACAGCCAGCACACCTACCATCTCGGCCATGATGAAGGAGAGGGCGCCGAAGTAGAAGGACCAGCCGTAGGAGTAGCTGTTCTTCTTGGAGTCGCTCTTGGAAGGATCCCCGGCGTTGGCGGAGATGTACACGATGATCCCGATGATGTTGCTGAGGCCTGAACGAGGACAGGAAGAGACCAGATCTGAGATAAACGCTTACTCAAGTAGTCCTACACACCGAACAACCGACGTCATCACTTATTATCTCGGAAAGACAGATGAAGTCAGCAGTGGTCGATGACAGCAACAGTTCTAGTTTTCTGTCTCTTTGTAGTTATTTTCCATCCTTTTGTTGTTACTTCCTCTGTTACATGTTTTAGTCTTCTTAATGGTTGTTTTGCATCTCTTTGTAGTCATTCTGTGTTACTTTGAAATTGATTTGTGTTTCTTAATTTATTTTGCTTCCTTTTGTTGTTAGGGTTTGTTGCTTGGTTAGAATTTTAAGTTTCTTTGTAGACGTTTTGCTTTTCTTTGTATTCATTTTGTTGTCTTTATAGTAATTCTGCATCTCTTTGTAGTCATTTTGAATCGTTTTATTCTTCAGGTTAGTTTCTCTCTTAACATCTTTGAGTCTTTTTGAAGATTCTCTCTGTATTTATGTTAAATCGCGAAAGGTTTTTTTTTGTTGTCTTTATAGTCATTTTGTGTATCTTTGTATTGATTTTCTGTCTTTTTGTTGTCATTTAATGTTATTTTGTACTTATTTTGCATCTCTTTGTAGTTTTTTTCATCTTTTTGTTGTTAAGGTTAGTTATCTTTGTAAACCTTTTTAGTCTATTTAAAGGTTCTTTAGCATATCTCAGTATTTTGTGTCTCTTTGTTGTTGTTGTTGTTGTTGTTGTTGTGTATGTTAATAGTTGTTTTGTATTTATTTGTTTCCTTATTTCTAGTCTCTTCCTTGTTGCTATGATGACATTCTCGCCGGTTGGCCCTTTAGGGTTAACATCATGACCATACCAGCTTCTTAATGCTAAACCATTTCATGTACAAACATTCCAGTGAAGAGAGCTGAGGAATGGTGACCATGGAGAACTGGAATCTGAATGATTACATTACATGTCAGTGGCAATAGAATCTGTATGTCTCTCCTCCCTTAAATGGGGCAGATTCAGTCTTACGTTTATTTTTTATATTATATGTGAATATTTATCTCTGTAGTTTCTCATCTCTGATCGTCTGTCGTTCTCGTCATCCATCCTCATTCTGGCTATTTTGTAGCCAGACAGATAGACAGACAGACAGACAGACAGACAGACAGACAGACAGATCTACAGATCTACAGTGAAGACGATGCTGAAGAGACGGCAAAGCAGACGGAGGTGTGAGGAGGACGGAGACGGATCAGAGCTGAAGAGTATCAGGGACATCTTATTTTTAGAGTGTAATCCCAGAGGCCTCCTCTCCGCCTAGCAACAGGACGAGACAGAGAGACTGCTACATGTCTCACTTCTGACTTGTTGGGGAACTGGTTATCTAGTGCAGCCCAGTCGGCCTCGAACCAGCATACAAAAACACACACAGACACACTATGGTTGTGTCCACGCCTTCGTCCTGAGGCCACGAGATCTAAAACCTGCATTTGTAAACATATTTATTGATGCAAGTGTGACCTTCTGATTAATGATCCTCTTATTGAAGATGCAGTCATTTTGTGTCTCTTTGTTTTCACCTTCTGTTACTTTGAAATTGCTTTGTGTTTCTGTATTTATTTTGCTTCCCTTTGTAGTTATTTTCCATCCTGTTATTGTGAGGGTTTGTTGCTTCGTTAGAGTTTTAAGTCTCCTTGTAGTCGTTCTATGTATCTTTGTAATTATTCCCCCCCTACCTGCAGAGACGAAGAGGATGCCGGAGCTGAGGATGATGTTGTGGCGTGACTTGTAGAACTCGCTGGCGGCGATGCAGAGCCCCCCCATGAAGAGCAGGATCACACTCATGATGGGGAAGATGCTGGAGGCTCGCACGGCGCCTGGACACACAAACACATCACGCCTTCGTCATGACAACCGCCTCCACTGGAACGTGCAAAGATAACACGGATGAACAAAGGATCTGTTGGAGGCTACGTCTGTAAAACAACTCTGTCTCCTGATAAATGACCTTCTCTCAGCTACGTTTCCATGAAAATGTGTTTCAGAAAAGGTACCGAAAGGTTGCAGATTTAAACTTCATGTGGTTAACGGATAAAACCAAACCCAACAGGTCGGGTTCAGGAGAAACACCACAGACTGGATTAAAAAGAAAAAACACAACTCAAATACTCGGTTCTAATGGACACCAATATCCGCCTGGGGTTTGTGTTCAAATAACAACGTAACAATGTTACAACGTAGCAGCGTAACAACGTTCCAACATAACAACAACGTCACAACGTAACAACATAACAACATAACAACAAAACAACGTCACAACGTAACAACATAACAACAAAACAACGTAACAACATAACAACATAACAACAACGTAACAACATAACAACAACGTCACAACATAACAACATAACAACAAAACAACGTAACAACATAACAACAACGTAACAACATAACAACAAAACAACGTAACAACATAACAACAACGTAACAACATAACAACAACGTAACAACATAACAACATAACAACAAAACAACGTAACAACATAACAACATAACAACAACGTAACAACATAACAACAACGTAACAACATAACAACAACGTAACAACATAACAACATAACAACAACGTAACAACATAACAACATAACAACAACGTAACAACATAACAACAACGTAACAACGTCACAACATAACAACAAAACAACGTAACAACATAACAACAACGTAACAACATAACAACAAAACAACAAAACAACGTAACAACGTAACAACATAACAACAACGTAACAACATAACAACATAACAACATAACAACAACGTAACAACATAACAACATAACAACGTGACAACGTTACAACGAAACAACACTTTTCCACCGAACAGTCAGTCACCCCTTCTGGATGATCTGTATTTATTATACTTGTGTATGCAATGAGGGATTGTTATCAACATCTCAGGTGTGTTGGTGATTTTGTGTAAACTTTACTGTAAACTTCACTGTAAACTTCATGTATAATGTGTCCTGTAGAACAATGTTATATAACAATAGAGACAACATAATAAACCTTTATAATGAAAACAGACAGCTGGTTTCTAATGCTGATCTCTTTCCCTTTCTGTTTCTTTACCTTCTACTTTAATCTCTCTCTCTCCCTCTCCCTCTCTCTTTCATCCCTCTCTCTCAGTCTTTTCGTCCCTCTCTCTCTCTCTCTCTCTCTCTCTCTCTCTCTCTCTCTCTCCAGTAAAACAAGATATTTCCACCAAAGGAGATCAAATATTAAGGTGACCTCAGATCTGGCTCTGCACAAAGCTTCCCCTCCTCCTACTCCTCCCTCTCCTTACCCGCCCGCTCACTCGCCCACTCGCTCACTCACTCATTCACTCGCCCACTCACTCACTCACACTCCAGCTCCAAAGTGGGGTGTTTCCCATACACACTCTCCACCCACACAGAACTGATACTCTCTCTCTGTCTCTCTCTCTCTCACACACACACACACACACACACACACACACACACATACACACACACACACACACACACATACACACTCCGCCCACGTGGGAGAGCCCAGCAGCAAAGAACATGTGGTAGTGGAAACTTGGCAAAACAGCTACAGGGGAATAACTAACTGTGTGTGTGTGTGTGTGTGTGTGTGTGTGTGTGTGTGTGTGCATATGTGTGTCTATGTAATGCAGACAGACGCGTCCACCAGTAGAATCCTTTTTCTTTTTTTTAGAAAATGACCACATCTTATTTAGAGGGAAGAAGAAAAATGTAAGCATGAAAAAACACACACACACACACACCGTTTGTGCATCCTGCCAGTCATTATCATGCCGGATTACTCATATAAATCGTGATATGCCTCCATGTCACAACTCCGCTCCCGAAAATAGCTGCTGTGACATCAGCTGGTTGATGATGTCATCGGCGAGTGACGTCACGTGTCTCCTTGCAATTCGATCCAGAGTATTAGCATTATGTACGAGGATCCAGCAGTCTAATTATAGCAACAGCTTTATATTATAGCACAGGACTGCACACGGCTTCCAGTCCAGAGCAAACCAGGACCCCTTTGTGAGTTTCTGCATGTGCATCTATCATTGTGGGGACTCGGTCTTAGACCTTGAGTGAGGTCCTCAGTTTTTTGTACTTTATGCGCCAAACAAATTTTCACACAGCAAAATTCAACCAAACTGCCGGAAACTCTGTCTGGTCTGGTCTCTGGACTAATGTATGCTACTATCGTAGACCTCAGGGGGAACACAGATAATCTCAGGTTTCTCCACATAGTCTGGTCTGGTCTCTGGACTAATGTGAGCCACTATTGTAGACCTCTGGGGACCACAGACAGTCTCTGGTTTCTCCACATAGTCTGGTCTGGTCTCTGGAATAATGTGAGCCACTATTGTAGACCTCAGGGGGAACACAGATAGTCTCAGGTTTCTCCACATAGTCTGGACTGGTCTCTGGAATAATCTGAGCTACTACCGTAGACCTTTGGCCTTTGCCACTTCTATACAATCAGATTTCTTTTTACAACCAGAGGAGTCGACCCCTGCTGGCCGTGAGAGAGAATGGCTGCTCTGTCTATAGACCTGTCCCCGTCTTAAAGGACCCTGATGGGTTTCTACTGGAGTTACCTGAAAGAGTCCTAGGAGCTAAAGGGGGGCCTCGGGTCTGTTGGTTCCCAACTAGTCCTCAGATATGTCCCAATCACACACAGCTACTCATACAAACAAACACATCCACTGATACTTCGGTATATATAAACGGTTGCCATGACGATGGACGGCTGGAGAGGGAGAAGGCAAATAAAACAGAATTCTTTTTCGAACCAAACTTCAAAATTTCCCTCCGTCTTCCCCTCACTCCGCCGCCGTGGCCTCCATCCACCAGCTGTCAGACAGACAGGTGGAGATGGACAGACAGATGGATACCAGAAGGGAGGAGGCGAGGGATGGATGGAGGAGAGGAGGAGGAGAGGGAGAATGTGACCCACATGGAGGAGCCGAAGTATTTATAGGTGTCCTAATTGGCAAGCCGCTGGGAGAGCAACAGCACCTCCTCGTCCTTCAGCTCCTCGTCCTTCACCTCCTTGTCCTTTAGCTCCTCATCCTTCACCTCCTTGTCCTTCACCTCCTCGTCCTTCACCTCCGCATCCTTCACCTCCTCAACCTTCTCCGGCCTCCTCATGTACCATCCTCCACGTCCTTCACCTCCCTGTCCACCACCCCCTCGTCCTTCACCTCCTCGTCCTCCACCTCCTTGTCCTCCACCTCCTCATCCTCCACTTCCTCATCCTTCACCTCCTCCTCCTTCACATCCTCCTCCTTCACTTCTTCCTCGTCTTTCACCTCCTCAACCTTCTCCTGCCACCTCTAGTACCCTCCTCCACATCTTTCACCTCCTCGTCCTTCACCTCCTCAACCTTCTCCTGCCTCCTGTTGTACCCTCCTCTTCATCCTCCACCTCCTCGTCCTTCACCTCCTCGGGGAGGGGAGGTGTACGGGTACCCAGTAGGTCGTTGTTCATGTCGTCTGTATCTTAGACAACAGGACCAGCGAACCTGGTTCATGTGAAACCTGATGTTTTTAAGAGACCACTGCTGTGAAACACAAATAAAATAAAAACTCACGTAGGAAGTACTCGGAAGCGTCCGCCTCATAGTCGGCGTCCTCGGGGAAGTGGTCTATCTGCTTACACATGCCTTTAAAGGAACCTGAGACAGGACAGAGACCGGAGACCTCGTTAGGAACACAGATATCACAGTAAACAATACAAAACAGATTATGTATATTTAAATGTGTGTTTTTCGTTGAGCTTCTCACGATTTTTGTAAACTTGACAATTTCACTGCAGTAACGCTAGATAACGACAAAGGAAAGAAGCGCAAGAATAAAACGGCGGGAGTTTAAATGCATCAACAGAGGATGAAGAGGAAGGAGAGCTGAAGATGCTGCTCATTACGAAGAATTGTGTGTGTGTGTGTGTGTGTGTGTGTGTGAGTTTGTGTGTGTTTAGCTTGGTTCAGCTCCAGTGGTAAGTGTCTGCCCTCCCAAACCGTTGCAATTAAAAGGCCCCTTGTTAATGGACGATTGAAGGAAGAAAGATGAGCGCCAGGCTTCAAATGTGCATCGGTTACATGCACACATACACACACACACACACACACACACACACACAATGTCTCACACTTACAGGCATACACACACACACACTCACACACACACACACACACACAAGCTTCTCACTGGCTGTTTCTCTCTCTCACTACTCACACAGAGCAGTCACGGCTACGTTTTCAGATATTTTGCATTTTCATCTCGACCATACAAAGCAACGCTCTACACATCAAAGAAACCGATGACATCACTCCATGTTCTTCTGCTCAACAGCGCCACCAACAGATCTGACCCATGTGTCCGCTACTGTATAGATACACCCCCCTAACCCCCCCCCCCCCTCTCTGCTATCGTCATGACGACGTGTCACTCTTACTATTATTCTGTGACCAACCTGCCCCTCAGGGGTCAAGTTGGATCCGTAACCCACATATCCTCGCATCAGGAGGGTTATGATCTAGACCAATCAGAAGAGACCCCAGTGTTCCCATCACCCCACCCCCCATGCTCCCACAAGCCAATCAGAGGCCTGCTTGTCAACGTAATGTCGTGTGATGAAACATGACCAGACTTCCTCTTATGAAGTATTAACATCTGAACCCACTGCAAAAAGTGTGTGTGTGAATTATTGTACTCGCTTCATAGTGGGGACCAAAGCGTTTAAACAATTGAGTGAGGACAATTCTAGAAAGTGGGAATATATTCAGGTTCTCACTTCTTCAAAGGCCTGATTGAAGATCCAGACTTTGTTGTGAGGTTTAGGCTGGGGGGGGGGACAATGATAGGAGTACAGGGATGTGTGTGTGTGTGTGTGTGTGTGTGTGTGTGTGTGTGTGTTTGTGTGTGTCACACATCAGAGATGTAATGTAACGCCCTCTCCTGAACCAGCTCTGTGTTTTATGCAAAATACTTGGCACAGCGACTTTATTCTTTATGCTAATTGTGGCTCTATCCATCTGTATGCTAAAAATGCCATTAAAGAAATGTGTCAGCTCCAAAGGTGGATGAACATCAGAGAGCTTAAAGGAGACGTGTTGCACAGCCACGATGGTGATCAGCTCGCTTCAGTTCTGTACCTTCTATGAATGTTAGTTAGCTCTTCTTCTCCTTCCTTTCATGCATCTGTAAATACTTCCTTGTATCTGTAGATGAACCATCTGCCCTGAACACATCCTGTGTTCTGAACTAGATGCAGTATACATCTATTACCACTGTGGACAAAGTGGTAGAGGTTAGGAATTTGAAATATCTGAAAGAATAAGAGAAATCTTGCATCTCCCTTCTTCGAAATATGCAAGACAAAGTGAGTGTGGATGTATTTGTCTTCTTGATATTTTACCAAAATATCTAGAATGATCCCAAAGTTCATATCCCTCCTTTGGTGATCGCGTCATCTGACTGAACCCCGTCATGAGTCACTATATCATACACTGTATTGATTTTATTTAATGTTCTTTTTATTCACCAGCTTTTTACTGTATAGCCAAATCAATAAAGCCAGCATCAACTCTTTGTAAAGGATAACAACTAGAAGAAGAAGAAGCTTCATTAAACGACTTCATCCTCAGTTGTATTTCATTTGAATCTATGAACCCAGAAGGCAGAATTCATTTCCCAACAATTTCACAACACATTTGAACGGAGAGACCTATTCAAGAAAACTGTAGTATGTGGGATTAGATTCTCACTTTAGATCCAGGATCCAGACCGGATGGATTTAAACTCTAAGTCAGTGTACATTCCCCAATAAACTATATTCTCTTGGTGTCATGATCTGGGTTTTTAATAGTTTACTTTCCTGTTTTATTTTGTAGCTTGTGTCTCCTGTGTAGTTTCCTGTAGTTTGTAGTTTCTCATGTCTTGACTACTCCACCCTCTGGTGGTCTGTGTCTATTTGTGTGTATAGTCTGTCTCCTACATTCTCCAGTAAACTACCTTCTCCAATAAACTACATTCTCCAGTAAACTACATTATAAAGTAAACTATATTCTCCAATAAACTACATTCTCCAGTAAACTACATTCTCCAGTAAACTATTATTCTCCAATAAACTACATTCTCCTGTAAACTACTTTCTCCAATAAACTACATTCTCCAGTAAACTACATTCTCCAGTAAACTATTTTTCTCCAATAAACTATATTCTCCAGTAAACTACATTCTCCAATAAACTACAGTCTTCAGTAAACTACATTCTCCAACAAACTACATTCTCCAGTAAACTATATTCTCCAATAAACTACATTCTCCAGTAAACTATTATTCTCCAACAAACTACATTCTCCTGTAAACTACTTTCTCAATAAACTACATTCTCCAGTAAACTATATTCTCCAACAAACTACATTCTCCAGTAAACTACTTTCTCTAATAAACTACATTCTCCAGTAAACTATTATTCTCCAATAAACTACATTCTCCAATAAACTACATTCTCCAGTAAACTATTATTCTCCAATAAACTATATTCTCCAATAAACTACATTCTCCAGTAAACTATATTCTCCAACAAACTACATTCTCCAGTAAACTACCTTCTCTAATAAACTACATTCTCCAGTAAACTATTATTCTCCAATAAACTACATTCTCCAATAAACTACATTATCAAGTAAACTATATTCTCCAACAAACTACATTCTCCAGTAAACTATTATTCTCCAATAAACTACATTCTCCAATAAACTACATTCTCCAGTAAACTATATTCTCCAACAAACTACATTCTCCAGTAAACTATTATTCTCCAATAAACTATATTCTCCAACAAACTACATTCTCCAGTTAACTACTTTCTCCAATAAACTACATTCTCCAGTAAACTATTCTCAAACAAACTACATTCTCCTGTAAACTACTTTCTCCAATAAACTACATTCTCCAGTAAACTACATTCTCCAGTAAACTATTTTCTCCAATAAACTATATTCTCCAGTAAACTACATTCTCCAACAAACTACAGTCTTCAGTAAACTACTTTCTCCAGTAAACAACATTCTCCAGTAAACTATTATTCTCCAATAAACTACATTCTCCAGTAAACTACATTCTCCAGTAAACTATTATTCTCCAATAAACTACATTCTCCAGTAAACTACATTATCAAGTAAACTATATTCTCCAATAAACTACATTCTCCAGTAAACTACATTCTCCAGTAAACTATTATTCTCCAATAAACTACATTCTCCAGTAAACTACATTCTCAAGTAAACTATTATTCTCCAATAAACTACATTCTCCAGTAAACTACATTCTCCAGTAAACTATTATTCTCCAATAAACTACATTCTCCAGTAAACTACATTCTCCAGTAAACTATTATTCTGCAATAAACTACATTCTCCAGTAAACTACATTCTCCAGTAAACTATTATTCTCCAATAAACTACATTCTCCAACAAACTACATTCTCCAGTAAACTACTTTCTCTAATAAACTAAATTCTCCAGTAAACTATTCTCAAACAAACTACATTCTCCTGTAAACTACTTTCTCCAATAAACTACATTCTCCAGTAAACTACATTCTCCAGTAAACTACATTCTCCAATAAATTATTTTTCTCCAATAAACTATATTCTCCAGTAAACTATATTCTCCAGTAAACTACATTCTCCAATAAACTACAGTCTTCAGTAAACTACTTTCTCCAGTAAACTACATTCTCCAGTAAACTATTATTCTCCAATAAACTACATTCTCCAGTAAACTACATTCTCTAGTAAACTATTATTCTCCAATAAACTACATTCTCCAGTAAACCACATTCTCCAATAAACTACAGTCTTCAGTAAACTACATTCTCCAGTAAACTATTATTCTCCAATAAACTATATTCTCCAGTAAACTACATTCTCCAGTAAACTATTATTCTCCAATAAACTACATTCTCCAGTAAACTACATTCTCCAGTAAACTATTATTCTCCAATAAACTACATTCTCCAGTAAACTACATTGTCCAGTAAACTATTATTCTCCAATAAACTACATTCTCCAGTAAACTACATTCTCCAGTAAACTATTATTCTCCAATAAACTACATTCTCCAGTAAACTACATTCTCCAGTAAACTATTATTCTCCAATAAACTACATTCTCCAGTAAACTACATTGTCCAGTAAACTATTATTCTCCAATAAACTACATTCTCCAGTAAACTACATTCTCCAGTAAACTATTATTCTGCAATAAACTACATTCTCCAGTAAACTACATTCTCCAGTAAACTATTATTCTCCAATAAACTACATTCTCCAACAAACTACATTCTCCAGTAAACTACTTTCTCTAATAAACTAAATTCTCCAGTAAACTATTCTCAAACAAACTACATTCTCCTGTAAACTACTTTCTCCAATAAACTACATTCTCCAGTAAACTACATTCTCCAGTAAACTACATTCTCCAATAAATTATTTTTCTCCAATAAACTATATTCTCCAGTAAACTATATTCTCCAGTAAACTACATTCTCCAATAAACTACAGTCTTCAGTAAACTACTTTCTCCAGTAAACTACATTCTCCAGTAAACTATTATTCTCCAATAAACTACATTCTCCAGTAAACTACATTCTCTAGTAAACTATTATTCTCCAATAAACTACATTCTCCAGTAAACCACATTCTCCAATAAACTACAGTCTTCAGTAAACTACATTCTCCAGTAAACTATTATTCTCCAATAAACTATATTCTCCAGTAAACTACATTCTCCAGTAAACTATTATTCTCCAATAAACTACATTCTCCAGTAAACTACATTCTCCAGTAAACTATTATTCTCCAATAAACTACATTCTCCAGTAAACTACATTGTCCAGTAAACTATTATTCTCCAATAAACTACATTCTCCAGTAAACTACATTCTCCAGTAAACTATTATTCTCCAATAAACTACATTCTCCAGTAAACTACATTCTCCAGTAAACTATTATTCTCCAATAAACTACATTCTCCAGTAAACTACATTGTCCAGTAAACTATTATTCTCCAATAAACTACATTCTCCAGTAAACTACATTCTCCAGTAAACTATTATTCTCCAATAAACTACATTCTCCAGTAAACTACATTCTCCAGTAAACTATTATTCTCCAATAAACTACATTCTCCAGTAAACTACATTCTCCAATAAACTATATTCTCCAGTAAACTACATTCTCTAGTAAACTACATTCTCCAATAAACTACATTCTTCAGTAAACTACATTCTCCACACACACCTATACATGTGTACGTTTGTAGGCTTTGGAACAGAAAGGGTTCATCTATTAAAACAATGAAGGTAAGAAACCACCACACTGCCCCCCTTCTGAAGAACTCCCTCGGGTCTGGCTCCGGTTCCGCCTCTATCCTACTTGTATTTAAAGCAACTTCCTGCCTTGTTTTCCTCCCACCCTCATTCATTCTTCTGGTACAGAGGGAGAAGATCAAGGAGGTAATAACGAGAGACAGACAGGCGAGATGTGAGAGACAGACAGGTGACAGCTATGAGAGGAATGTGAGAGACTCAGCTCTCTCTAATGACAATATCAAACCAAAGCTGCCATGTTTGTTTGTTTGTTTGTTTAGAAGAATTGCCACAAATAATAATATTTTAGATGACTTCTGCATCATATATTTATACAGCATGTGTGTGCGTGTGTGTGTGTATGTGTGCGTGTGTGTGTGTGTGTGTGTGCATGTGAGTATCCACAGGGAAGGCATGTTAACAGGTTTGGCTACCGCTGAGAGGATTGGTAAGAATCTACCAGGAGCTCTGTGTGTGTGTGCGTGCGTGTGTGTGTGTGTGTGGTCTCATTGAGTCAGTGGAAGTATAGTGGAGGGAAGGGGGGGGGGGGTTGAGGTGGGGAGGGCTGGAGGGGCTATGACTCATTCACTGCATGGATGCCTCTGGCTCTCTTTCTCTCTCTCTCTCTCTGCATAGCAACGGGTATGAAGAAGCTTATATAGGTCCCTAGTAACCAGTGCTGATAGTGTGACGGCCTGCAAACACTCCATTAACGGGTCGGAGGGAAATCATATCACACACGCCATGTGAATATATATAATAAAAACACACACACACATCTCAGCTCTCAGTCTCCACTCTAATTCATCCCAAAGGTGTTAAATTGTGTTGAGGTCAGGACTCTGTGCAGATCAGTAAAGTTCATCCATACCAAACTCTCTCCTCCATGTCTTTATGGACCTTGCTTTGTGCACTGGTGCACAGTCATGTTGGAAGAGGAAGGGGTCATCCCCAAACTGTCCCACAAAGTTGGGAGCATGGAATTGTCCAACATCTCTTGGTATGCTGAAGCATTCAGAGTTCCTTTCATGGGAACTAAGGGGCCAAGCCCAGCTCCTGAAGAACACCCCCACACCATAATCCCCCTCCACCAAACTTTACACGTGGCACGATGCAGTCGGACAAGTACTGTTGTCCTGGCAAACTCGTCCATCAGATTGCCAGATGGAGAAGCGTGATTGGTCCCTCCAGAGAACGCGTCTCCACTGCTCTAGAGTCCAGTGGCGGCGTGCTTTAAGGCGGGTCCACACCGCACCGACTGCCCGACTCGTGAAGTCGGGCTACTTAACATGGCAGACTCGAACAACGACTTGGGCGGTTCACACCTACGGAACTACAGCCGACGCCATACGTTCCACGCTTGCGCGAGATGTAATGTCTCCAAAACAACAGGCGGCGCTAATCTGTATTGTGCGCCAAAAAACACGAAAACCGGAAGTAGGCGGTCCTCTCTAGACCACCTTCTTCGATTCTACTGGTTATCTGGTATGTTTACATCGTCACTTCCGGGCTTCACTGATTCGCTAGTCAAGCTGCTAGCCTCCACCAATCAGAATGGTAAGAGTGACCGACTCGCATGGCGGATTAGACATTTGAATTGGCTGAAATGAACGCCAACGTGGGCCGATTCGAGCGACCACACCAAGCAGACTCATGTCACGGAAGCCGACTCTCTCAAAGACGCCGATTTTCGGTCCGGTGTGGACTCGCCTTAACACCACTGCATCCGACGCTTTGCATTGCACTTGCTGATGTTTGGCTTGGATGCAGAACACCTGATTTCAAATAAACCTCCAGGTAACCTCCACACTTTCAGGTAATCTCCAGGTAACTTCCAGGTAACTTCCAGGTATCTTCCAGGTAACTTCCAGGTAACCTTCAGGTAACTTTCAGGTAACCTCCAGGCAACCTTCAGGTAACCTCCATGTAACCTCCATGTAACCACCAGGCAGTCCCGGCGGCATGAGTCAGCCGTGCCCGCCCTGAGCTGGAAGCTGTTTATTTTATTTGGGTTTTGTTTTTTACCTCGGAGTGGCTAATGCTCTATTATTCCTATCTCGGTTTGTCGATACAATTCAACCAATCCAATCAACGAACAAACGTGCTGGCCAATTACAGGGGTTGGGGAGGCGGGTCATTGAGTCAGACTCATGAGAGGGACGCTGTTAGTACTTGACGTTCATGGTCGCAGTTGCTCTAGTTGCTAGTTAGCTGTGGTGTTCCGTATGGATATCCGTATTTTTTACCCAAAAATACGCGGACAAGAAGTGAGGACGCGAACGGGAGCGAGCAGGAAGCAGCGATATTCACTTGTACTGGAAACATCAGCAATGAAGTCAACAGTAACACTGGAGTAAACATTCATGCTAGGAGAGGTAGCTGCCTAGCTGCTGTAGCTACCTCTCCCAGGATGAATGTTAACTTCAGTGTTCAGGTTGACATCAGTGCTTCTGTTTCAAGTAGAAGTGAAGCTGTATGGTGCTATCTGCATGCCACAAACCTTATTGCTGGTCTTCTTGAATAAATGCTTGAGTTGAATAAATGGACAAAGCACTATTTTTGTTTGTTTGTTTTTTAGATTTTGGGATGAACTGCCCCTTCTTAGTAAGAGGAAAATGATTTCTCCGCTCTGTAGGAGTGGTCACAGAGCCATTGTTCAGCCTGAAGCAAATAAAATGTATGTTGAAAAAGTTTGCCCCCCTGAAAAAATGTAATGCCCCCCCTTAATTATTTTTCTGCAGCCGGGTCTGCCTCCATGTAACCTCCATTTAACCTCCATGTAACCTCCATGTAACCTCCAGGTAACCTCCAGGTAACCTCCATGTAACCTCCATGTAACCTCCAGGTAACCTCCATGTAACCTCCAGTTAACCTCCGTGTAACCTCCATGTAACCTCCAGGTAACCTCCATGTAACCTCCAGTTAACCTCCGTGTAACCTCCATGTAACCTCCATGTAACCTCCAGGTAACCTCCATGTAACCTCCATTTAACCTCCATGTAACCTCCATGTAACCTCCAGGTAACCTCCAGGTAACCTCCATATAACCTCCATGTAACCTCCAGGTAACCTCCATGTAACCTCCAGTTAACCTCCGTGTAACCTCCATGTAACCTCCATGTAACCTCCAGGTAACCTCCGTGTAACCTCCAGTTAACCTCCGTGTAACCTCCATGTAACCTCCAGGTAACCTCCAGGTAACCTCCGTGTAACCTCCATGTAACCTCCAGGTAACCTCCGTGTAACCTCCATGTAACCTCCAGGTAACCTCCATGTAACCTCCATGTAACCTCCAGTTAACCTCCGTGTAACCTCCATGTAACCTCCATGTAACCTCCAGGTAACCTCCGTGTAACCTCCAGTTAACCTCCGTGTAACCTCCATGTAACCTCCAGGTAACCTCCAGGTAACCTCCGTGTAACCTCCATGTAACCTCCAGGTAACCTCCGTGTAACCTCCATGTAACCTCCAGGTAACCTCCATGTAACCTCCAGGTAACCTCCAGGTAACCTCCATGTAACCTCCATGTAACCTCCAGGTAACCTCCATGTAACCTCCAGTTAATCTCCGTGTAACCTCCATGTAACCTCCGTGTAACCTCCAGGTAACCTCCGTGTAACCTCCAGTTAACCTCCGTGTAACCTCCATGTAACCTCCAGGTAACCTCCAGGTAACCTCCGTGTAACCTCCATGTAACCTCCAGTTAACCTCCGTGTAACCTCCATGTAACCTCCAGGTAACCTCCATGTAACCTCCATGTAACCTCCAGGTAACCTCCAGGTAACCTCCATGTAACCTCCATGTAACCTCCAGGTAACCTCCATGTAACCTCCAGTTAACCTCCGTGTAACCTCCATGTAACCTCCAGGTAACCTCCGTGTAACCTCCATGTAACCTCCAGGTAACCTCCAGGTAACCTCCATGTAACCTCCATGTAACCTCCAGGTAACCTCCATGTAACCTCCAGTGTAACCTCCGTGTAACCTCCATGTAACCTCCAGGTAACCTCCAGGTAACCTCCGTGTAACCTCCATGTAACCTCCAGGTAACCTCCGTGTAACCTCCATGTAACATCCAGGTAACCTCCATGTAACCTCCAGGTCTAACCTGGACAGTAAGCGTCATGCTAAATGACCTAAATGTAACTCCAGGTAACCTCCATGTATAAAAGCAGTTTACTGTCTTGTAACCTCCAGGTAACCACCAGGTAACCCCGTGATAACGCTGCGTACGTAACCTCCATGTAACCATCCCAGGTAACCTCCAGGTAACTCTCCATGTACACCTCGCCGGCTAACCTCCAGGTAACCCGTCGCCATGGAGATTAACCTAGCAGCACTTAGAGCTCCGCTGTAAGCCTCCATGTAACCTCCAGGTAACCTCCAGGTAACCTCCGTGTAACCTCCATGTAACCTCCAGGTAACCTCCGTGTAACCTCCATGTAACATCCAGGTAACCTGCTGCTCAGGTCTAAATGGACAAAAGCGTCTGCTAAATGACCTAAATGTAAATGGGATTCCTGTATAAAAGCAGTTTTGTGTCTTGTCCCTCCAGGCCACCATACCACTGAAACGCTGCTACGAACAGATTCCATCCCAGAATCATCTCTCCATCACACCTCGCCGGCTGGCCCTCAAACCCGTCGCCATGGAGATTAATAGCAGCACTTAGAGCCCGCTGAGCTCCACCTGGCAAGGCCGAGGCCCCCCAGGCCAGCGCCAGTCTGTGCCTCAGAATGAAAGACCGTCCCGGGTCCTGATCCATCATGGAAGTCTGTGACAGGCTGGATCGATATAATGCAAAAGAATATCTAGAATATTTGTGTATAATTCATTTAATCAACACTAGTTGGCTGTAGTGTTGCTTTCGTTAAAGTGATGGTTCGGAGTAAAATGCACCCGAGGTAATTTCCACCATGACATCCAGCCAAACCCCTTCGGAAGCATTTTTAGCGATGGTCAGCATTGGTCAAGATAGCCGCTATCAGCCATATGTCTTAGTACTAGCGCTAAGGTACAGAGGGTATATCTCGTAAATTACCCCACAAATAATGCATGGAATGTTACCAAACTTCTGCAGTAGTACACGGTAGAGTTGGGCGGTATGACGGTATTATACCGTGTGACGGTATAAAAGTGTCCACCGGTAGAGATTTTGCAATACCGTTTATACCGGAGAAAGGCATCGCTCTGAGTCACTGTAATTTACACCGCCTCGACACACGGGGCACTGCAGCAGACTGCGTGGTTGCATGAGCACGACGAAGAAGAAACAGCTTTACCTGAGTAATAACAATCATGGCGGAGGCGGAGAGTGAACGTCACGAGGAAACGGAGGCAGCGCGACCCACCCAACTCTTTCCGAAAAAGAGCGCTACGTCTGTTGGAACTTTTTCGGATTTAGAAAATCCGACAACGAACAAAAAGCGATACTCTGCAAAGAGTGTCGCGCGACTGTTGCTGCTGCAGGTGGAAACACCGGTAACCTCTTCCACCACTTAAAGTTAAAACATGTGACGCAGTATTATGAGTCTTTCGCCAAAGGCGCCCCGTATGACAATAAATCACGTCGATGGAGGGAGATAACGGAGGACATCACGATGCATACTTTTTCTCATTTGTTATTTTTATTTCTTATTAAGATGAAGCTCTGTGTTTACATTTGCACACACACTATAGCTTAAGTTAAAGCTGGAGTTCAAATGTTAACCAGACATTTGCACAGTCTTTGTGGCTTATTGTTTATTATATTATTATATTTACTTTAAAATAATGTTATGCTGCTGTGAGAAAATTAAAATAAAAGAGGAAAATGATCAAATGCGACAGTATGGTTATTTTTAAGCCATTAATTGAATTTACAGGGGGGGGGGGAACCATACCGTGATATATACCGTTACCGTGATATGAAATTATTCATACCGTGATATAAGATTTTGCTCATACCGCCCAACCCTAGTACACGGTCTGTACTCACAAAACGAGGCATTTGAAAGTTTGTAAGTACACTTGCCTGATAGCTTCTACCGCAGCGTAGACGCCACTTCTGTGTTTACCCAGCCGATGCCCTGACGCGAGTTTCACGCGAGAGTATGAAAAAGTTTAGCTAAATGTTTATAAATGCTTGTATTATCAGGTCAACACATTTTTATCAATACTTGTATTATCAGGTCAACAAGTGTTGACAAGTGTTGACCTGATAATACAAGAATTTATAAACATTTAGCAAAACTTTTTCAAGGGGAATTGTGAAATGGGTTTGGCTAAATACAATCTTTGACTAAAACTAGACTAGAATGTCATCGGTTTTCGTCGACTTAAACTAGACTAAAATAGTCACGGACAATTCTGACTAAAATAAGACTAAAATGCTCAGACTTTTAGTCGACTGAAACTTGACTAGACTAAAAATAGGATGAACACGCATAAACTGATAAAAACTAAAATGATAGCTTGAGACCAAGACTAGACTAAAACTAAAAGTAAAACAGGCCGCCAAAAACAACATTAGTTGGCTGGTATTCCTTTGAGTGCACAAGAATAATACAACAATAATAATATTATTATAATACAATATTGAGGAACATCTGCAACTCTACAGCTTCCTGTTTCAGTAAAATCAGTTTAATCATCATCATCTGACCAAGAGACCAAGAACAACAGGGCCCTTAAATCACAACTAAATACATCTTCTTTATTTATCTTAGCCTACAGATCCCAGATCTGACATGATCACATGATTTCTATGAGATAAACTCGCTTCCATCTGTCCCATCCAGTAATGAAGCCTCAGATATAGAACACCAGCAATCAGATTACATGTCATTTGCTAGTTTTGCACCTGTAACAACACAACTGATATGATTTTACCTCAGTAATCACATTACATGTAATCAGTTACTTCCTGTCCTGCTGCATCAGAAGCTGCAGCTTCAGACGATCAGCAACGCTCGTGGTTATTAGCATAATTAATGTCATTGCCGTAATGCACTCTAGTTCAGAGACAGCTGCCACACACACAAACACACACACATCATGATCATGAAGACATGATCAACATGAAGCGGTTTGATGGAACGTGGGCCTGCGTGTTAAAGATAGCGCAGGATGCCGGAGGGGGTGAGACAGAAAACCGGGGCTGCCTGCTCGTTCTCTCCACAGCAACACATTCTGCTCTCAATGTTTCACCGCTGCGTCGCCGAGCTCAGCAGTGTGAGACGTGAAGCCCCTAGTGGGGAGAATCAGCATCACATGGCTGCATTCACATCAACAAATATGTCAGTGACTTGACACCATTTTGGAACCTCCAAGTTCTCAGGCCTGCAGGAACCAACTCAAAGCAACACAAACCGCCGTCAAAGTGGCTCCGAAACCTGCATCGCTGCATTTATTTAATATGACAAATGCCGTGATCGCAGGTTTCATCACACGCACACCGACGGTTCAACAAGATGTGATATCAACAAGGTGTCAGATAAAATGAGCTGGTCGTGGAGGAGACGGAACATTCGTCATGCAGAACAAAAAGAGCACAAACCAACTTTTTCCTCTCTCGTAGAAAATGATGACCATTAGTTCCTTTTCCTTTCGGGAGATGTAAGCAACCAGCAGGTCTCGATTGTTCTACCCATAAATACTAGCGGTTTGTTTACATTAGCAAGCTGACGCGGTTAGTCAAAGTTGACTTGTTTCACCGACATTCTCACTCATCGTATTTAACGCCTTAACAAGTAGTTTTGTTCGGTAACTCAACAGAAAAACTCACGGTAGTAAACGTATGTGGGAAGTAAAGTTTGCAAATACACAATTTTACCAAATGTGTTCCCCCAACACTACTATCATCCATCCATCCACCCATCCTTCCTCCACCCATCCATCATCCCTCCATCATCATCCATCCATCCTTCCTTCATCCATCCATCCACCCATCCATCTATCCACCCATCCACCCATCCTTCCACCCATCCTTCCTCCACCCATCCATCATCCCTCCATCATCCATCCATCCTTCCTTCATCCATCCATCCACCCACCCATCCATCTATCCACCCATCCACCCATCCTTCCTCCACCCATCCATCCATCTTTCCTCCACCCATGCATCATCCATCCATCCTTCCTCTACCCATGCATCATCCATCCATCCTTCCTCTACCCATCCATCCATCTTTCCTCCACCCATCCATCATCCATCCTTCATCCATCCATCCATCCATCCTTCCTCCACCATCCATCATCCCTCCATCATCCATCCATCCTTCCTTCATCCATCCATCCACCCATCCATCCATCCTTCCTCCACCCATCCTTCATCCATCCATCCTTCCATCATCAGATTCATCCACCCATCCATCCATCTATCCATCCTCCTCCACCCATCCATCATCCTTCCATCATCCATCCATCATCCATCCATCCTTACTCCACCCATCCATCATCCATCCATCCATCCATCCTTCATCCATCCATCCATCTATCCACCCATCCATCATCCATCCATCCATCCTTCCTTCATCCATCCTTCATCCATCCATCCACCCATCCATCTATCCACCCATCCATCCATCATCCATCCATCCATCCTTCCTTCATCCATCCTTCCTCCATCCATCCATCCATGATCCGTCTCGGGTTTCCTACAGTGTAGTGTGGTTCTAACACCTCAAGGACAGTTTAGAACAGTGAGAACTAAACACTACTTGTTCCTGTAAGAACCGACTGTAGACCTCCATCAGCCCACCATGCTGATTCCTTTCAACAGACGGTTCTGGACCGGAAACCAAACAAACACCACTGGAAGGGAAGCTTCATCCAACCAGTAAAGGCGATGGAATGAAGATAGGATGGATGGATGGAGGGAGGGATGATGGATGGATGATGGATGGATGGATAAAGGATGGAGGGATGTTGGATGGAGGGATGGATGGATGGAGATGGATGGATGGATGGATGATGGATGGATGGATAAAGGATGGAGGGATGTTGGATGGAGGGAGGATGGATGGATGGATGGATGGAGGGATGTTGGATTGAGGGATGATGGATGGAGGGATGATGAATGGATGGATGATGGATGGATAAAGGATGGATGGATGTTGGATGGAGGGATGATGGATGGATGGAGTAGAGAGTGATGGATGAGGTAGATGGTGTGGATGTGTGTGTGAGTGATGGATGTGAGTGTGAGTGATGATGTGATGTGATGATGTGGTGTGATGTGATGATGTGTGGGATGGATGGATGTGTAGTGTGATGTGGATGTGGTGTGTGTGGTGTGAGTGTGCGTGTGTGTGTCATGTGTATGTGATGCAGTGAGTGTGACGTGTGTGTGTGTGTAGTGTGTGTGTGTGTGTGTGTGAGTGTGCGTGTGTGTGTGTGTGAGTGTGCGTGTGTGTGTGTGTGTGTGTGGTGTGTGTGTGTGGTGTGTGTGTGTGTGTGAGTGTGTGTGTGTGTGTGTGTGTGTGTGTGAGTGTGCGTGTGTGTGTGTGTGTGTGTGTGGGGCTTGTAGAAATCGATGAGCCTGTGCGTGGTGTTGTTGGTGTCTCTGTGCCTGTGTACTTATATATATATATATATATATATGTGTGTGTGTGTGTGTGTGTGTATGTATAGTGAGAGAGCTGGGTACCTTCCAGGCAGCAGGTCCTCCAGAGGCCCGAGTGCGTCATCACCTCCTCGTTCTTCTTGCTGGTCTCGTTCTCGTTGGTGCTCTTGATCTTGCAGACGCCGCGCGAGTACAGCCAGTAGTCCGTCCCCACGGCGATGGTCATGAGGCTGAAGGCGGCGAAGGCCCCCACCGTGGTCAGCAGCATCTGAACTCCGCGGTCAAACACACCCATGTTGCCGCATTCCACGAAAGGGGGGCCCCCTTTCCTCTTAATGTACAGGAAGTAAATATTTGTGAATTTGCGTCGCCACGCCAGCTCGGAAAACGGGGGGTGGGCAGCTCGGGGGGGACGACGGCAGTGGGGGACGGCGGCGGGGGGGTCGGGGGGGGAGTTCGGGGAGCTCGGAGGAAATCGTATGGTTGGTTCTGGGGGGGAAACAGCAACCGAGTGAAAAGTGAGTCTAAAGCTATCCTCGGGTCAAACAGAACCCGCACTAAGAACGTCTCGTCCTCAAACGGCGGAGAGTTGCCCCTGATCTGGGAAAAAATCGTTGACCTAAAAACTTCTATCAGGTCTCAGGAGAGACCCGGTCTGGGACTGAGGCCTACTTACTGGAGCTGAAGGCCTCTAAACGTCAAACTGAGAAGAAGCAGAAGATGGAGGATCCGGGAAACCTTCACAGCTTCCACGGCCACGATGGAGAGGATGAGCATGTGTGTAGCACCGCCACACACACACACACACACACACACACACACCTGTACACACACACACACACACACACACACACAGACACAGCGTAAACTTTCACTCACACACACCTGTACACACACACACACACACACTCGGCCTGGATTCACTGGTGCTGAGGAGCGATGGAGAGACAACACAGTTGGAGGCCTGATAAATTTAAGATGGCACCCCTCCCCCCTCCCCCCCACCCCCCAATACAAGCTAGACCAGAGACCTCCAGCTGATGAGACTCTGATGAGCTGCCTGATGTTACCCAGCGGTGCAGTGAATTATGGAAGACTCATCACATGTATTCTGTGGGAAAAAGGGTGACGGGAGACAGGAAGACAGACAGGCTGTTTGGGGGGGGGGGGTGATGGATGTGCTGAAAAGATGACAGATTCAAAGCAGCTCCCTCCGATCCGAGGACCGGATGCAGAAGGATGCCGGCAGCCTGACTGCGTCCTGCTGGTTTCTCTCCACCGAAGCAGGAAAAAAGAGATGAAGTAGAAAAGAAGAAAATCAAACGGCAGCCCGCTTAGCTTCCTTTTTTCCTAAAATTCCGATCCCCAGTTTCCATATGCGGTCCCTGGAGGTTCTAGTGGGGGGGCGGCGGGCAGCGGGAGCGACGGCGCACCGCGCAGAGAGGGGCGCATCCAGGCGGAGAGCAGGCCGAGCATCACCGCTCATGCAGCCGCCCGCAGGAACCAGGAGGACATGGAGGAACGAGACGAAGCTTCCCGGAGATTTGGAGCTCCTCCTCCGGCATCCGAACTGTCCTACACGGGTAGATCACGACAGACCTGAACCGGAGCGCAGCGAGCGCACACGCACGGTGTCATCACATCAGAACCCCATCAGGAATCGTCATAAGCGATCATGTCTTTACTAGCGGGGGAGGGGGGGGGGGGGGGTCACGTGCGCGGAGAAATGGTCAGATTTCAAGTCGAGCAACACATCAACCCTCCGTTTCCTCGTTGCCTCTTCTTCACAGAGCTGAGATCGAAGTGGAGAGGAGGAGGAGGAAGAGGAGGAGGAGGAGGAGGAGGAGGAGGAGGGAAACATCGACACAACGAGAGAGAGAGGGAGGGAGAGCGAGAGAGAGCGGGAGAGAGCGGGAGAGAGAGAGGGAGGGAGAGGGAGGGAGAGCGAGAGAGAGGGAGAGAGCGGGAGAGAGAGAGGGAGGGAGAGATTGAGGGAGAGCGACAGAGAGCGAGAGAGAGCGGGAGAGAGAGAGGGAGTGAGAGAGATTTGTGCGCAGCAGCCAACATGTGTCTGAAACATCAACTCGTTCTTTATTTCTACCAGGACGAAAACATAACATGAAATCAATTCAAGCATGACAAATTGATTAAAAATACATTTACATAGAAGATGGATTCTGTAAACATAGAATGATTTATTATTTCACTTCTGATGGTTTTAGAGTGTAAAACTAGAAAAAAAAAACGTCCTATGAGCTTGTTTTGAACTGAAAGCTGAAAAAAAAAGATGTTTGACCTTTTGACCTTTGATGGCAGCAGAACCCCGCAGCCCTGCCAGCCTACAGGGGTGCAGGTCTGTAGCCGACCTCTGACCTCCGACCTACAACCTATATATATATACTGCTCCAGTATATATATATATATATATATATATATATAATATATATATTAAGAGTGTGTGTGTGTGTGTGCGTGAGAGGATGTTTGTTTTTTTTAATGTCTCATGAGTCACTTCCTGTTCGTCCTCACAGGGCGCCATGGTTACTGCTGCCGCTCCGCGGTGCTGAAACGGACAGCTCCCTCCAGAAGCAACCGGCTTCTGTGATTGGCTGCTCAGAAGCCACATGGTCATTTCATGGGTCACACACACATACACACATAGGGTACTGGTCTCTTCATCCCCCTCCACCTCCACCTCCACTTCCTCTTCCTCCTTCTCCTCCTCTTCCTTTCCCCCTTCCTCCTTCTCTTTCTCCTTCTCCTCGATATCCTCCTCTTCCTCCTCCTCCTCCTCCTCCTCCTCCTCCTCTTCCTTGTCTCTTCTTTCTCCTCCTCTGGGGTCTAGAGGACATGTTTAACATTCTAGTCTCCTCCTCCTCTCATGCAGCCATGAGTCCCTGATGCATTTTGGGTACTGATGACCAGAGACGAGTGGCAGAAATCCCATAATCATGCGAGAACGTTGCGTTGCTGCATTTATCTTAACTCTGTTGACCAACATGCAGTTTATTGTTCTAGTCAGTGATGGTGGAAGCATTAATATCCACATCGTCATAGCAACATGTATCTGTTGTTGAATGTCATCATGGTAACACGTATCTGATGTTGAATGTTGTCATAGTAACACGTATCTATTGTGGAACGTCGTCATAGTAACACGTATCTGTTGTGGAACGTTTTATCAGTGATGGTTGAACCGTTAATATCCACGTCGTCATAGTAACACGTATCTGTTGTGGAACGTTTTATCAGTGATTGTTGAACCGTTAATATCCACGTCGTCATAGTAACACGTATCTGTTGTGGAACGTTTTATCAGTGATTGTTGAACCGTTAATATCCACGTCGTCATAGTAACACGTATCTGTTGTGGAACATTCTGTCAGTGATGGTGGAACCGTGTTTGTTAAACACAGGTCTTTAAAGGCGGGTCCACACCGGACCGACTGCCCGACTCGCGTCGGTAAATGAAGTCGGGCTACTTAACATGGCAGACTCGAACAACGACTTGGCCGGTTCACACCTACGGAACTACAGCCGACGCCATACGTTCCGCGCTTGCGCGAGATGTAATGTCTCCAAAACAACAGGGGGCGCTAATCTGTATTGTGGGCCAAAAAACACGGAAACCGGAAGTAGGCGGTCCTCTCTAGACCACCTTCTTCGATTCCACTGGTTATCTGGTATGTTTACATCGTCACTTCCGGGCTTCACTGATTCGCTAGTCAAGCTGCTAGCCTCCACCAATCAGAATGGTAAAAGAGTCACCGACTCGAATGGCGGATTACACATTTGAATCGGCTGAAATGAACCCCGACGTGGGCCGATTCGAGCGACCACACCAAGCAGACTCATGTCACGGATGCCGACTCTCTCAAAGACGCCGATTTTCGGTCCGGTGTGGACTCGCCTTAACACAGGAGGCCGATGTTCCTGTCCTAACAATGTCGTTGCCCAAACCGAGAATCGTTGTCCAGGAACATGAATCAGCAGAATACATCGTCTCTTGTCCAGAGGAAACTTCAAACATAACGACTGTGAACAAACGGTTGCCGAGACAACAGGCGGCCTGCCGGGTCAAAGTCTTTAGAACATAGACTATATCATATAGACGTATTATATACATATCATATAGACCTATAATATGGTGAATCTGAATGATTTTGTCCAGGATCCTCGGGACGTGAAGTTTTCATATGTTGCCATGCTGACAGAAGGAGAAGCAGTCATAAGGTGTGGAGGGTCATAGTGGACCCTCTGATCCGGACCTGGACATGGGAGCTCAGAAACCTCCTCTGGTTCAGGTTTGTCTTCAACCACGTCTGGTCTCTCTCTCCCACTCTCTCTCCCTCACTCCCTCTGTCTCTCCCCCCCCTCTCTCTCTCTCTCTCTCTGGAAGTTAAAGGGCCACCGGAGCCTGATTAGGATGCAGAGTAGGAAGGCTATGCTGCAAATTGAAAACATATTGATTCTCCTCATGCTTGGAGGGAGAGGGGGCGAGAGACAGAGGGAGAGAGACAGAGGGAGCGAGAGGGGGGGAGGGAGAGAGGGGTGATGGAGAGAGAGAGGGAGAGAGAGAGAGAGAGAGAGAGAGAGAGAGAGAGAGACAAACATCTGGTGATAAACAGAGACAGTTACCCAGCAGCAACTTGTGTGGATGTCTGGTCACACAAACACACACACACACACACACACACACACACATACACACATATGCAGATAACATCCCGTGGGTTGAGGGGTCGCCATGGCAACAGGGTCAGGGCAGCAGTTGTTTTTATTTTTGCGTGACTGTAAATGTGAGCGCTGTCATGTCCAGCTGCAACACGTACAGATGTGCTGACTGCACAGTTTCCATGGCAACGAGCCCCCAAGCCCCCACCCCCTTACACCACCAACATATCCCTCCTCCTCCTCCTCCTCTCCACCTCCTCCTCCCTTCATCGCTCCTTGTTGCTCTTGCAGGAGTTTGACAAACTCCACTAACACGCCTTGCTCTGTCTTCATGCTCTCTGGTCATCTATGACTTAATCTGTCTCCTTCTCTCTCTCTCTCTCTCTCTCTCTCTCTGTCTCTGTGTGTGTGTGTGCATATGCGTGTTTGCGTGTGCGTGTGCATTAGTATGTGTGACATGCTTGGCTTATTCTTAAAGGATGAGGACAAAGAGAGGAGAGTGTGAGGGAGGTGGTGGATGTTATCAAATAGAGTGGCTTTCTGTCTTGTACACAGACGTGCACACACACACGCACACACATGCAAACATGCACACATGCACACACACGAAAACCCGCACACACATGCATCATTTGTGTGTATGCACCCTGTTGACGCAGGAACTGAATTGTGTGTGTGATCATTATGGTGCTCTTGTCTGGTTACCTGCTGCCGCTGTGTGTTGAACATCAGTACTGATTCGTGACCATGTGAAGTCCTGCAGAGAAGGTTCCACTGATCCTCCAAGTCAAGGATGCTCTCAGAGGTCTGGAGCGGCCTCTAGAGGTCTACTACTGTCTTGCAATCCACTGCAAGTACAATTTTTGACACACACACACTGTTTTTAATACTGAAATTAATTTCAAACGATTATATATAATTTAATAATAATAATGTATTATTATTATTATTATTATTAATAATAATAATAATTTATTATTATTATTATTAATGATTACTTTGTTCTCCTTTTCTGGTATTTATTATTAAAATGATTGAATGTAAGGAATCCAAACGCTGGAGAATGATTCAGAGAAGAAAAAGATTTAATAGATATTTTACAAAAGAACTCAAGATACTATCAAATTAAGTTGATTCCATTTGTTTGGAAAAGTATAGGTCGTTATTATTATGATTATTTGTTTGTTTGTTTTTATTTTCTATTTTATTTATGTGTTTGTTTTGTTTTATTAATATAAGGTTATTTGATCCACACTCCGTACCAGTTGGTGGCGGTAATGCACCAAAAAGTTGCCAACCACCAAACCAACTAGAAAGTAGAGTCCTTAAGAGAGAGAGTGGCACCACCTACGTTTACTGCAATGGTTCACGTTTTCACATAAGCACCATCTTTACGTCGGTAAAAACGGCACATTTGCTGCTTCGGTTACGCTCGCTAACCTCTATGGTAAATAACCGTCAGTAGGCTAGCCGGCTGGCAGGACCTCCGATTCATAACGTTAACGTACATTTCCAACAACAATAAAGTAACGTTCATTATCAATACGATTTAAAAGTCAGCTGGAAACATAAAACTCGTATTACATACTTACATGTGTACGCGGTTTGTGTCGGGCTGTCGCCATGTCACCGCAATCGTCCGCCATTATCCAAAACTTTTCAGAAGTCAGACGAGCCGCAATGCATTTTGGGGAAGTTGAGTAGATTTAGCAAGGTCCGCTGTGTACTCAGAAATTCTTGCCAATGCAGTATACATCCGGGCATTTCTCGCATACACAAATCCGCATACTATTGTATGTGAACGCACTAAATACTCAAATTTACGTCACAATTGAGTACGAGTAGGACGTTAGTATGGCATTTCGAACACAGCCCTAGTGTTTTTCAATTGCCCGCCAAGCACTTCCGGGAACTTTTGGAGGCTACATGGACCAAGTGATCGGCCGGCGTTTTGAACTTCCGTTGTCGCCACTCTCTCTCTTAAGGACTAGGCCGTTTCTCAATATGCGTTCTTCTCTGTACTTCTGTTCTTGTGGACTTGAGAAACGTCATCAGCGTCGGCCCGAGTACTGTTCCAATTCAAAGTTCGCATCTGGCCAAGTACGGTCAAATACCCCGGATGTGTTCTTGCCCCGCCCATTTCACCGAGGATGCATCGGAGGAGACTTGTGTGGACTTTGGGCAGTTACGTATCCCAGAATGCATTTCAATAAAGCAATGGCGGAGGAGAAAATGTATATTCATATTTGTATAAAAAGAAAACATCATATTATATCCTCATATAATATATAATAAAATATACAAATGAAACGGAGTTGTTTTTTATAGTGTTTATTTTATTTTAACCAGTGAAAATAACCGGAAGTTGAACGCCGTCAACCGGCAAAAACGATGACGTCATCAAGTACGTTCCTGTTCCAAATGCAGAAAAAACACCGTCCTCCCGTACCCCGGGAGTTCGTTCTTCCAACTGAACTCCGCAAGTCTAGACTCCCGGAGTTCACGAGTTCGAACTTGGCGTACTGGGTATTGAGAAACGGAATCCAAACGCCGTAAACCATCATCAGAAAGAGGACACTGATTTACGACAGTTTCACAAACACACAACCGCCTAGCTTTACGGCGGAGCGTGTAACTCAAGCAGCTGTCCGAAGGTAAGTAAGAAACAATCAGCTGTTGAACTGTTTGTTGTTTGTCAGTTGATCTTGCAGTCCAGGAGAGAACTGGACTACAAAAAGAACTGACAGGAACTCACCCGCTTCTTTTACCGACAAACAACTCACGTTACTGCTAGCTCGGTGCTAACGTTAATGCTAGCTGTGATGCTAACGGAGAGCTCTCAACCGCGGTGTTGCATTCAGGGTTCCTGTAACTTTTCCAAGTCACATTAAAGTACTTTTCAAGCATTTCCAGGTGCATTTCCATGCTTTTCCAGCCCTTCCAGCTGTGGTAAACTCCATCTTTGTACCAATCCAATGGTCAGTATTCAGTCTACTTATTCTGTCACTTGTTCATCACATTAAATGAGATGTTATTGTCCTCTAAACAACCAACATGATGTTTGGAGACAGCTTTTTACAGAAGGACCACAAATGAAAGGAAAACTAATTCCACTAACAGATCCACAGAAATATAATCACCAACTATTTTCATCATCTGTTCATCATCAAAAGTCAGTTTTCATAAAGAAATGTCACAAAATGCTGTTTTCAGTCTAGACAATATGGAGATCTTCTTTTCTTTGTGTTCTCTCATATGTCATCACATAGAACACACATTTCAAGAACTTTCAAGCACTTTATTCTAAATCCAAGCGTTTTTCACACCACCACACTCAAACTCAAGTGTTTTCAAGGATTTTCAGCACCCGTACCAACCCTGTGCTGGCTGACGGGTCTGTCTGACCTCCCAGGTGATGCTCATTGGACTGGTGGGTGCAAAGACACTACGAGGAGGATCCTCGAAGGCTTTGCTGCTGATCCTGTTGATGCTGCAGCTGCTGAGGACTGTCGGACTGAGAGCGTTTTCCATGGCGTCAGAGACGTACACGCCAGGCTCCCTCTCGGCCGCCTTTGTCACCTGTCCTAACGACGCGGTGGCTAAAGACCTGGCCAGGTGATCCACTCATGGGACGCTAGAAACACGTTAAAGTCTTGCAAGATATTTAAAACACCTTAAAGTCTTGTGGGACATTAAAAACACCTTAATGTCAAGTGGCATCTGGTCCTTCTTGCTCTGTGGTGGTGACGTGAAGTCATGTGACCGTGGTGTACTTCCTGTCTAGAATAGAATAAACTTCATTTCAAACATTAAGAAGAGTAACAATCAACAAAAGATATTTTAAAGAAAATAACAACTAAAAGAAGATGGCCAATAATAACGGAAAAGAAATAAACAACATAATTTTGTAAATAAATGTTTGAAATGAGTCTGGTCCTACCCCCTATCCATACTGAGTAAGTAATAATAATGATGACTATCCCATCAGATTGCTTTCCTGCTAGCCTAGCGTTAGCTTTTTACTTGTACTAATTGCATCAGAAGGGAAAGGTTGACTTCTCGTTGTGACTCGGGTCTCTGTCTCTCAGGGCCATCGTGGAGAGGAAGCTTGCTGCCTGTGTTAACATCGTCCCGGCGATCACATCGGTGTAAGTTCTCCGGCTGTACGAACGCTGAGTTCCGTGTGAAGCGCTGGTTCTTTGTGAATGAAGATGTTACCGTTGTTCTGCAGGTATGAATGGCAGGGGAAGATCCAGGAGGACAGTGAGGTGATGCTGGTGAGTGTTTCTATCACTGGTACTAGTACTTCAAATACTCACCATCACATCACCGTTACTTCTGACACACAGAGAGTCTAAATACATCCCAGAAACACACAAGCATCATTTCTGTCACTCGTCACAACACTCATGATAACAACAACTTCTGGGTGGTTAGAATAGCAAAGTGGAGTTGAAACTGACAGTGAATTTAAATAAGTCTGCTACGAGTGTGAGTATTAAACTTGTAACTGATTTCACTAAAAACAAGAAGTTTTGTGCCTGCTCAGTCAGTGACGTCATCACCAGGGTCGGGCCAATATCACAGTTTCACCGGTTCGGTTTACGGGGCTAAACCGGTTTAATTTATGCAAACTGGTTGAACCAGTGTTTGTCCTTGTGACACATTCTGGGAAATTAAAATAATGACAAGTGATTCAAAAAAATATTGTGATTAATTCTAAATGGATCAACAATAGTCGAACCTGTGATTGAAGTGGACCAATGCGGGTTCCGTCCTGGCCGTGGAACAATGGACCAGCTCTTTACTCTCGCGAGGATCCTGAAGGGGACTTGGGAATATGCCCATCCAGTCTACATGTGTTTTGTGGACTTGGAGAAGGCGCATGAGATTATATCTCCACACTGGTCTTGGAACACCTTGGGATCCCCCAGTTAGAGTTGACTCCTTTCTGTGATTACACCGCAATCTTCTGTGTAAAAAAACAATTGTATCACTCGGGAGGATCTGCCGTGGCAAGTGCGACTCTAGTGTGAAAGGTCGGTATAACCAGTTCGGTTCGGTCTTTGGCTTAGTATCAGACCTGTTTGAACCAGCCCAAGTCTAGTCATGGCTTATTAATACAAGCTTATTTGCATTCGGATAAGAAAAGTATAAAAAGATGATAAAATAGCACTTTAAACTCAACAACCCTTTTAGATGTTTGTGATGAAGAAGTTATTATTATTATTATTATTATTATTATTATTATTATTATTATTATTATTCTGCTGAAGTGTGACTTACGTGTCTGTTTCCTGCTCAGATGATTAAGACCAGAACCTCAACGGTGCCGGCTCTGGCTGAATACGTCCGGTAGGTTCACTCCCACAGTTTTAGCCGTTAGCTGTTAGCCATTAGCTAACTGCTCATCCGTGTCACTCCTCTCCAGATCCAACCATCCTTATGAGGTGGCTGAGGTCATCAGCCTGCAGATAGACCAGGGCAACCCGCCCTACCTCAAGTGGATCGGAGAAGTAGTCCCTGAGTGAGGAGTAGTCCCCCAGTGAGGACGGGAAGATGGATTCATGGTCCCCCTCAGAGGTCAACAACTCTCACGTTATTAACTGTAAAAAGTGGCACATAAAGCTTGTAAATGCCTAATATTCTGTCTTTCTGGTGTTCACCACTAGAGGGCAGCCTTCCTCATCACAAACGTTTGAGTTTAATTTCTCATTTTGTGATGAAGCATTGAACAATAAAACTGGAGAATTATTTTTTAATTAGTTTTGTCTTCATTGTAAACACTTCATGTACATATTCCATATTATTTACACACTTTATACTGTTTCTATGCAACGATATTTACATGCCCATATCATGTAACTGCTAGTTAAAATAATATAAGATATTATAACAATCAAAATCTGCTTAAAACTGTAAACATGGCACTAAAACGGAATCACTTTACATTTAGTTAAGAAACCAATAAAACATTTACTTTTTAGTCAATATATGTCGTAAATGATCAAATATGATCATAAAGCATAAGATCCTCCTGATGAGTTATGACTCCTCCTGAACCCCCGTGAACCCTCCCTGACCCCCTGCGCACCTCCCTGACCCCCTGCGCCCCTTAGTAACACTGAACCTGATAATGTTACAGGTAGCTGATCTCCAGCACCACGTTCCCGTCAGACTGGTCTTCAGACCTTCTGGTTCTACTTTGAGGGGCTGCTCCCTCAGCAGGACCAGATCCTGGACCTCCCTCAGGACTGCAGCACGGACTGGAGCGCTGTGGTTCAGGGGCTGCCGCTGTCCTGTAGCCCTCCGTTACTCCGTTGCCATGGTTACCGTTCTGACCCGCGGTCCCCTCCTCCAACTTCCTTTCCACGGTGAGGACTGGTTTCTGCACCTGCAGCACAAGGCCGCCCCCCCACTCCTCCGTAGGCCGCGGCGGCTCCGTGGCGGCAGCGTGGCCGCTGCTCTTCGCTCGGCGGGAGGTGCCGCACAGGGCCTTCCTGAAGCCCCTCTTGAAGTTGTCGGACAGAAAGCCGTACAGGATGGGGTTCGCGCAGCTGTTGGCGTACGACAGCACGACCATGAAGAAGTAGAGCCCCCTGAAGTCCCCGGGCAGGACCACCAGCAGGTTCACGATATTCAGGGTGTAGAACGGCAGCCAGCAGAGCACGAACACCACCACCACCACCACCACCATCCGGGTGATCTTACGCTCGCACTTCCTGCGGCGGGACGACGTGGCTGCCGCCCGTTTCCCAATGCTGCGAACCTTCGGAAGTGAAGAAGAAGGTTCACCGGTTGTATGAAACATCTTTGAAAACACATTTTCTCTTAATTTCTGATTTCTCTTAAATTAAGTTGAAATAATGAAATATTGTATTATGGAGATGAAACCTGAACTCCACACACCTTGATGACGATCAGTAGGTAGCACCAGCAAATGACCAGCAGGGGGCAGAAGAAGCCTACGATGCAGGTGTACATGATGAACCACGTCTTCCACACCTCCGCCGGCTCCGGCCACACGATGCTGCAGTTACCGTCATCCTCCAGCACGGCAGCGAACGCCACCACTGGCAGCACCACCACCAGCGACCCCGTCCACAGGGCGGCACTGATGGCCTTGGCCACGCGGGGGCGCCGCCACCAGAAGGAGCGGATGGGGTGCACCACGGCCAGGTAGCGGTCCACCGACATCACTGTCAGGCAGAAGATGCTGGTGAACTGGTTGATGGCGTCCACCGTCATCACCACGCGGCACATCAGCGAGCCGAAGGGCCAGGAGAGCAGCGCCGTCTGTGCCGCCAGGAAGGGGAGGCCCAGCATGAACAGCTCGTCAGCGATTGCCAGGTTCAGGATGTAGATGTTGGTCACCGACTCGTTCCTGGTGTAGTTGACCACCACGTGGATGACCAGCGTGTTGCCCACCAGGCCCACCACGCACACGATCCCGTAGATGAGAGGGATGAGGACTCCGGCCAGACCGGGGAGTGGTCCGGGTCCCGGTCTGGTGGCATTCTGGCAGGTGCTGTTGAAGAGGAGGGAGCCCAGATAGTGGGAGTAAGGGCGAGTGGCGTTGTTGCTCCAGGGGGCTTCCTGGGGGGTCTGGAGGATCTCCATGGAGGCCTTGAGGGAGCCGAGGCGACACCAGCTGAACTGTCAACGCTGAGTCAAGCGGTCCTGTCAGGCGAAGACGGTTCAGTAAGTACATTTACATTCTTAAATATAATAAATAATAATAATAAACATTCTGGTACATTCTCTTGAAGAAGTCTGTATTTTTATTATTATTATTTATTATCCATCCATCCATCCATTTTCTACCGCTTATCCTGTATTCAGGGTCGCGGGGGGGCTGGAGCCGATCCCAGCTGTCATTGGGCGAAGGCAGGGTACACCCTGACCACCCCTATCACAGGGCACACCTCTATCACAGGGCCGACATGTAGAGACAGACAGGTAACCAGTCTATCGCAGGGAGACATGTAGAGACAAACAACCATTCACACTCACATTCACACCTACGGGCAATTTAGAGTCACCAATTAACCTATCCCCATCCTGCATGTCTTTGGACTGTGGGAGGAAGCCGGAGAACCCGGAGAGAACCCACGCTTACACGGGGAGAACATGCAAACTCCACACAGAAGGAACCCGGGGCCGACCCGGGGATCGAACCCAGGACCCTCTTGCTGTGAGGCGAGAGTGCTACCCACTACACCACCGTGCAGCCCCATTATTTATTATTATTATTATTATTATTATTTTATTATTATTATTATTATTATTATTATTATTATTATTATTATTATTATTCCTCTTTATAATAGTGGGGGGAGCCAATTCATTCCATAATCACAACTTTTATGTAAATATTTTATAAATGAGACCAAGAAAACGGGTTAAGATGAAGTTAACAGAACAATAAGATCATTCAGGCTCCCTCGTGTGGCCTAAAAGTGAACTGCACACAGAAATGTTGAATATAAGACCAAATGACCAACAGCGGTCTTTGGGAATGGTTGGTGGTACGCAGTGATTACATAATAATAATAATAATAATAATAATAATGATAAAATAATGATGATATGATAATAAAATGTTGATTATAATAATGATACTGATAATCATGATGATAATACTAAAAATAATGATGATAATAATATTAATGACAATGATAATAATTATAATCATAAACATACATAGTCATTTTCCTAACAATGTTACAAAGTGCTGCATAAAAGAAAATATAACCAAACCAGGCAGATATAATGAGAATAGGATGAAGAACATGAGCAGAGATGGAGTAAAGACAATAATATGAAATAACATTATTATTATTATTACAAAGATAGAGCAGAGAGATACAGCAGGTCCCCTGCTGCTGAAAGGTTAGAGTTTGATAGAATAACAAGTGTGAACTGGAACAAAAACACCACCTTAGTTGGACGAGACGTGTTGATGAAGCCGCTGGCTTCTTAATAACTCCCATGCTGCACGGCGGCACAACCTCGGCCCTCACAGCGGGCGCTCTTCACCGTCGGCAACAGAATGTCCCGACCTACCAAGGAAAGTACCCGACGCATTAAATGCTTTAATGCAGACGACGGGAGGG
The DNA here is from genome assembly GCA_029853015.1 of Chelidonichthys spinosus. NCBI lineage: Eukaryota > Metazoa > Chordata > Actinopteri > Perciformes > Triglidae > Chelidonichthys > Chelidonichthys spinosus. Next base: position 30,192,947 of record CM056824.1, read on the forward strand.
AGATTTTTTATTCCTCCTTTTTAAATTTCAAGCTAAAGGTGAACTGAGAAATAAATATGCAAAACTCTAAAGATGCAGAGCAAACAGATCATCATCATCATCGTGGTTGTCGTCGTGGTCTTCCTCGTCGTCACGGCAGCCTGGAGGATGGAGATACAGCTTATCAGCCAGCAGCTGATTTGGGAGCAGCTTCTTTGTCTCCGTGTGATTGGAGATGTGGTCCGTTCTAATCTGTGACGGCCACAATGGAGCAAACAGACAGGCAGGCAGACAGACAGTGTGTCTTCCCTCTTTTGTCCACCGACTGTCAGAGGAACTTCCCGGAACGTGTGGTCAAGACAAGACCCCCCAAAAAGGGTCTCAAGGGACAAACAAGTGTCACAATAAACTCTGATTGAGGAGCTGCTTCAATCAGCTCTTCAATCATTGTGTGTGTGTGTGTGTGTGTGTGAGAGACCTGAGAGACCTGGGAGACTGACCTTAGATACCTGAGAGACTGTAGAGACCTTAGAGACCCTAGAGAGTGGAAAGATCTTAGATACCTATGGGACCTGAGAGACCTGAGAGCCCTAGAGACCTTAGGGACCTTTGAGACTCTAGAGACCCTCGATACCTGAGAGACCGTAGAGACCCTAGAGACCCTATAGACCCTATAGACCTGAGGGACCCTAAAGACATTTGAGACCCTAGATACCTGAGACCCTAGAGACCAGAGAGACCTCCTCTGCTCCCTGCAACACTTTTATAACTGCTCCTCACATGTCACATTTAATTCTGGACCCAAAACAATGATTTATATCTTCTAAATACAGTAGACCTGTACACACACACACACACACACACACACACACACACACACACACACATAAAGCAGTGAATTGAGTTTAATTGAGAAACTTGGAAATACATGAAGTCTATAACAACACACGGATGTTTACTGTCAGTGAACGCAACATCCTGGTGTTACGTCACAATCAATAGTGTGATTTAAATATGGATATAAAAATATATATTTATTCTGTATAGTCACAGCTCGAGCTCCTCCAGCCTGAAAACCAGCGGAATATTTCGCTTGCTGACATGAATTTATGAAGTAAAAATCTCCACACATTTACACATTAAAAATAATAAATATATCATAAATATGTAAACTCACCGTATCCGACCGGCTGCTGTTGAGGTGAAATCAGAGTAAATGTGACTATCGCGACACGGATCCCCGTGTGGGCGAGCGAGAGACCAGCCTCCGCGCGCACACACCACACACGCGCGCCCACACACCACACATGCGCGTGAACACACACCACACACGCGCGTGCCCACACACCACACAATTATGATGACATGAAATAGATCGTCCTTTAGTTGTCCCACAGAGACATTTACTACGGAGCCCCCCTGGTGACATTGGATAAAAAAAAAAAGAATAACGCGTGGCCACGCATTACTATCTCGTGGCCACGAGTTAATTATTGCAGTCATTTCCATGCAGAGACTGTTGATTGTTAACATGGACAAGTCTGAGTTAATTTCATTTTATTTTAAATAGGAATGAATTAATGACAGCCTACTTAAGTCACTTGCGGTTAGGCATGGAGTAATTCTTAGCAAGAGACACTTAATTCGGCTGCTCAAAATGCATGGACTTAAATGCAAGGAATATGCTGATGTCGGGGAAGGGATGCTAGTAATTGGGACTAATCAAGTTTACATATACAGTGGGTCGCAGAGGCGTGTGAACTATACTGTACCTGGCGAATTACTAGCCTAACTAGCCTAACTCGGAGAGTAGCCGGCAGGTCCGGCTTCACTTAGACGGTAGCTCCTCCAGCCTGTCATAGCATTATTATTGGCATTACAGTTGCCATGACAATAATAACAAAGCTACTCTTGAATACAAAGCAGACTATAATTGCCTTTATTCATGAATAAGCATCACTGACAGGCAGCTCCATATGGATAACCATTCCGCTACTGAATGTGAATTATCTCGTGGCCACGCGTTTCTTTTTTTTTTAATCCAATGTCACCAGGGGGGCTCCGTAATTTACAGCTACGAGAGGAAAACATTTCATATAAATAAGAAATAAAGTAAAAAAATAAATATAGAACATATAATGGTAGACGTGTATTATTATAATATTATTAAAATTGAACATATGTAACAGGAAATATGAATGTTGATATTTCACACGAATTAATTAATTTTGCATTGTGTTCCTCAGTTAAATGTAATAGAAATCTGCATAGTTTTTAAAGGAATTTCATTTCCTGATCAATGACCAATGAAGTGATCAGTGATCAGTCATCAGTGAAGTGAGTGGTGTCTATTATATTATGTTAATATGTTTGGGACGTTTCTGACAACATTTTATTTCAAACAGCAGATTGTGTGATTTGTTTACACAGCACAGGGACTAGTCCTTTATTAGTTATTAGGGAACATAAAGATGAGGGCACATAGAGCTGTGGGAACATAGAGCTGAGGGAACATAGAGATGAGGGGAATAGGGTTGAGTGAACATAGGGTTGAGGGAACATAGAGCTAAGGGAACATAGAGCTGAGGGGAATAGGGTTGAGTGAACATAGGATTGAGGGAACATAGGTTTGAGGGAACATAGGGTTGAAAAAACTGGGTTGAGGGAACATAGAGATGAGGGGAATAGGGTTGAGGGAACACTGTCAAGGTCTGGTTTAGGTCATGACATTTAGTTTTCTCATTTAGCAGCTTGTTAGCAAACCGCCCTCTTTAAGACACATGAAAGCTTCAGCCCTGTTCTGATCCAGGACGCTGGACTGGAATGGAGTCTGATCCAGGACGCTGGACTGGGCTGGAGTCTGATCCAGGACACTTGACTGGACCAGAATGAAAGTTCTCTTTCTCAACACTCCTTCCGCTTCTTACTTCTGCTGTTTGTCTCCATTCCACCAGAAACCTTCCCTCTGCAAGTCACGATGATTCGCCACACAGATCTGACATCAGCATGAATTGGCATTTGACATGATTGGCTCAAAGATCAACAGGAACATGTGAGCGGACTTACAGAGCACCACGCACCAGGAGGGCGAGCAGCAGCGATGGCCCGACTCCCGTGTCTGCTCTTCGTGCTGTGGATCGGTGAGTCTCCACATTCTAGTCGATGGTTCTAGTCAACTAAAGTTAATAGTTTCTCTCTAGTTGAGTGTTGTTCCCTCTGTTCTGGAGGACTTCCTGTCCCAGGTCCCATGGTGGGCTCCGTGGTGGATCTGCAGAAGAGGATCGTCGGGGGTGGGGACTTTGAGCGTGATGAGCGCATTGATGTCCTATCATCATCATCTTTTAAGGTGTCATGGTAAACAAGTAGTCGCTGGTTAACACATTTTGGCAGGGACAGAGCAACATTAGCTGACAATGATCTGTCTCCACCGTGTGTTTATCCAGAGATCTCTGTTGCCCTGACAACACATTCACAAACATCCATCCACACCTTCTAGTTCGTGCTCTAACTCTGGTGTTCTGTATGTTAATCATTTCTCATAACAGACATATGAATATTTAATATTTACACATTAGTAAATGTTTGAGTTACACTGGTGGTTCTGTCGCCATGACAACACACACTCACCTAAATTACCTCGTCCCCTGTTTACACCATTAACCAGTTAGCTGTTGTTAATCATGTCAGATTGTTATCGCTGTGCTGCAGCGTTGCATTCTGGGAAGCAAAAGTGAGACGGATGGTGTCTGCTAGTCAGATCCATGACCGTTAAAACCTCCACGGAGCCGATTCCACTGCCAGGGTCATGGCGAGGACGCCCCGTTGTCCAAAACACCATCAGACATGGAAATAATATCTTCTCTGTATAAAATGTCTTTTATTTTAATATCATAACAAATAATACGTTTGTTTAAAAACTTTTGTTCAAAAATACAAAATAGTTCAGCTCCGTTCTCATACAGAAATGACATCGCTGATGTTTCATGATTGTTCATCACTCTCAGCCGCCCGATGACCAGTTCCACTGCACCGCCATCATCACACTCAGTACCACATTGTAATTATTATTACTACTATTATTATTACTATTACATTTATGCTGATGGGGTGAAGTTCCACATTTACTGCTTTGTTCTAATAAATCTGTTTATTTTGTAACTAGCAGAATTCTAGTTGTGTTTTCTCTTAGAAACATAACAGAACTATGAAATCTTCTTCTTCAACCATCAGTCTGAATCCTTCTCTCTTCTTCCTCATCCTGCGAGAACAGAGACACTGACATTAACACACATTACACACATTAACACACATTACAAACATTAACACACATTAACACACATTACAAACATTAACACACATTACAAACATTAACACACATTAACACACATTACAAACATTACAAACATTAACACACATTACAAACATGAACACATATTACACACATTACAAACATTAACACACATTACACACATTAACACACATTAACACACATTACACACATTAACACACATTAACACACATTAACACACATTACAAACATTACAAACATTACACACATTAACACAAATTAACACACATTACACACATTAACACACGTTACACACATTACAAACATTACAAACATTACAAACATTAACACACATTAACACACATTAACAACCATTACAAACATTAACACACATTACAAACATTAACACACATTAACACACATTTCAAACATTAACACACATTACAAACATTAACACACATTACAAACATTACAAACATTAACACACATTACAAACATTAACACACATTACAAACATTAACACACATTAACACACATTACAAACATGAACACATATTACACACATTACAAACATTAACACACATTACACACATTAACACACATTAACACACATTACACACATTAACACACATTAACACACGTTACACACATTACAAACATTACAAACATTAACACACATTAACACACATTAACAACCATTACAAACATTAACACACATTAACACACGTTACACACATTACAAACATTACAAACATTAACACACATTAACACACATTAACACACATTACACACATTACAAACATTACAAACATTAACACACATTAACACACATTACAAACATTAACACACATTACAAACATTACAAACATTAACACACATTACAAACATTACAAACATTAACACACATTAACACACGTTACACACATTACAAACATTACAAACATTAACACACATTAACACACATTACAAACATGAACACATATTACACACATTACAAACATTAACACACATTACACACATTAACACACATTAACACAATTAACACACATTAACACACATTAACACACATTACACACATTACAAACATTAACACACATTAACACACATTACAAACATGAACACATATTACACACATTACAAACATTAACACACATTACACACATTAACACACATTAACACACATTACACACATTAACACACATTAACACACATTAACAACATTACAAACATTACAAACATTACACACATTAACACACATTAACACACATTACACACATTAACACACGTTACACACATTACAAACATTACAAACATTAACACACATTAACACACATTTCAAACATTAACACACATTACAAACATTAACACACATTAAAACACATTACAAACATTACACACATTACACACATTAACACACATTACACACATTACAAACATTAACACACATTACACACATTACAAATATTAAACACATTACAAACATTAACACACATTACAAACATTAACACACATTACACACATTAACACACATTACACACATTAACTAAACTTTACAAACATTAACACACATTACACACATTTCAAACATTAACACACATTACAAACATTAACACACATTACACACATTAACACACATTACACACATAACACACATTACAAACATTACACACATTACAAACATTAACAGACATTACAAACATTAATGTCTGGAGAAAGGAAGGAAGCTGCTTTGTCTCTTGTTGGTAAGTCAGAAACTAATTGTAGATTTGGGTTTAGGCATTGTGTGAGTAAAGCTAGTGGTAACATTTAGTCTAGTATTGATAGCTTGTTGTTGAAATTGTTGTGAAGCTGTCTATGCTAAGTGAGTAATCAGCTTGTTTGAGCCAGCTCAGCTGTCGTGAATAGACTTGATTAGAGGGAGGGAGGGGCCACAGTCAGTACTTGCGGTAAATTGAGCACTTAAAAGGCTGTCACTACAGCGTCAGCTGCAGCGTCGGGCCATTAGAACGAAGACATCTGAACAAAGACTATGGAGTCTATCTGTGGGAGTCAAGACATCTGAACAAAGACAAGGGAGTCTATCTGTGGGAGTCAAGACATCTGAACAAAGACTATGGAGTCTATCTGTGGGAGTCAAGACATCTGAACAAAGACTAGGGAGTCTATCTGTGGGAGTCAAGACATCTGAACAAAGACTATGGAGTCTATCTGTGGGAGTCAAAACTTTGACCGAAGATTTTACCGGAGTCCCTTCACTCGAGGCTGTAACCCATCCAATCTCTGCTACCCACCACTCTCCACCGGTAAGGCACTTGAGGTACTAGGGGGGCTGTGGAACTGCCAGTCTGCAGTCAAGAAGGCGTACACCATCTCAGCCTATGCCTCCCTGCAGACTCTCCACTTCCTGGCCCTCACGGAGACCTGGATCTCCCCAGAAAACACTGCCACTCCAGCTGCCCTTTTAACTGCCTACTCGTTTTCACACTCCCCAAGACGAACAGGGCGAGGAGGAGGAACTGGGCTCCTAATCTCACCCACATGGTCCTACCAGGTCCTTCCTCTGGACCACCTACCCCGATCTACGCTTGAATTTCACGCCGTCTCTATCACCCTTCCTTTCAAACTCAACATCATAGTGATCTATCGCCCACCCGGTCCTCTTGGTGACTTTTTGGATGAGATGGATGCCCTCCTGAGCTGCTCCCCTGATGATGGCACACCACTCGTCGTCCTCTGTGACTTCAACATCCATCCGGGAAAGCTGCATTCATCTGAATTCATTGACTTCTTTTCCGCATTTGACCTCACACTCTCCCCCTCTCCACCAACTCACCGGGCCGGGAACCAACTTGACCTTGTCTTCACAAGATCCTGTGGCATCTCGGCACTCTCTGTTACCCCGCTCACCGTGTCCGACCACCACTTTGTGACTTTCTCCCTCCCCATGAAGCCCACCTCATCCCTCCCCTCTACGCCTCGAATGGTCACCAGCCGCTGCAACCTGAAATCCCTCACTCCCTCCGCTCTCTCCTCAACTGTTATCTCCTCGCTTCCATCCTCGGAACAGTTCTCCTTAATGCCTACTCAATGCGATCATCTCCCTCCCCTCCCTGGCTGTCTGAACCTCTGCGAACCAACAGATCATTGTTGCGAGCGTCAGAGAGAAAATGGAAGAAATCGGGCCAGCACAAGGACCTTGCTCACTACCACCACCTCCTCTCTGACTTCACCTCAACTGTTTCGGCAGCTAAATCTGCCTTCTACCTGGCAAAGATCAACTCTTCTGCCTCCAACCCCAGGAAAATCGTCTCTGTGTTCTCTTCCCTCCTCACCCCTCCTACCCCTTCCTCTCTTACTGCCGATGACTTTGCAACTTACTTTACCAAGAAAGTAAATTACATCAGCTCCTCATTCACGCCTATTCCATCCCAGAAGACATCTCCCCCAACTCTCAACTCGGATGGTCTTACCAGCTTTAGCTCCCTCACCTCTGAGGACGTCCACGGCACTTGTTACATCTAACCGTGCCACCACCTGCTCCCTTGACCCGATTCCCTCCTCTCTTCTCCAGGACATCTCACACGACATCTTGCCATTCCTCAGCACCCTGATCAACTCCTCCCTCACACCTCAGGTGTCATTCCAGCGGATTTTAAGACCGCTATCGTGAAGCCTCTCCTTAAAAAACCCACCCTAGATGCTACTGACATCCAAAGCTACAGACCTGTATCTCTTCTTTCATTCCTCTCTAAAACCTTGGAACGTGCCGCCTACATCCTATCTCTCGCGGAAGAACCTCCTAGACCCTAATCAATCAGGATTCAGGACTGCCCACTCCACTGAGACGGCCCTCCTCACGGTGACCGAGTCCCTGCGAGATGCCAAAACCTCATCCAACTCCTCCGTTCTCATTCTCCTTGACCTATCTGCTGCATTCGACACAGTCAACCACCAAATCCTCCTCTCCACTCTGGCTGAACTTGGCATAATCGACTCTGCTCTCACCTGGTTTACATCATACCTGACAAATCGCACCTTCCAGGTCACATGGAATGGCTCTATGTCCAAACCCTGCTCTCTGGACACAGGTGTCCCTCAAGGCTCAGTATTAGGACCGCTTCTGTTCTCACTATACACCAGATCACTAGGTACTGTTATCACATCGCATGGATTCTCCTACCATTGCTACGCAGATGACACCCAGCTGTTCCTCTCCTTTCCCCCGTCCTCTGATGCTCACATTGCAACTCGCATCTCGGACTGTCTGGCTGACATCTCTGTCTGGACAACTGCACATCACCTCAAGCTTAACCTGAATAAAAACGAACTCCTCTTCATCCCAGGGAAAGACTGCCCTCGCATGGACCTGTCGGTCACTGTTGAGGGCATCACAGTATTACCTTCCTCAACTGCGAGGAACCTGGGTGTAATCCTCGATGACCAACTATCCTGCACCCCCAACATCACTGCGGTGGCCCGATCCTGCAGATTTGCCCTCTACAATATCCGCAGGATTCGGACCTTCCTCACAAAGGATGCAACACAGCTCTTGGTCCAAGCACTGGTCATCTCCCGCCTAAACTACTGCAACTCTCTCCTGGCCGGACTCCCGGCCTATGCGATTAAACCATTGCAGCGTATCCAGAATGCTGCAGCATGCCTTATCTTCAATCTACCCAAATTCTCCCACGTGACCCCCCTCCTCGTGACCTCCACTGGCTCCCTGTTGCAGCACGCATCCAATTCAAGATGATGACACTGGCCTTCAGGGCCATCAATGGAACGGCACCCATCTACCTTCAAACACTGGTCAAACCTCATGCCCCGAAGCGAGCACTTCGCTCCTCTACTTCAGCTGGCCGGCTGGTACCACCATCACTGAAATCAAACAAATGTCGCTCAGCAAAGTCCAGACTCTCTGTTCTGGCGCCTCAGTGGTGGAACGAACTCCCGACCAATGTCAGGACAGCAGAGTCATTTGCCATCTTCCGAAGAAGGCTCAAGACTCACCTGTTCAGACTTCACCTTGACTCTACATAGCATGACCCACTAACACCCTCCCTCGACCCCCCCCCCCCCCCCAAAAAAAAAAAAAAACCTTACCTATAGCACTCTGATCATAGCACTGTTGTTCTGTTGCTCTTGAAGTACTACTTTACTCAGATGAGGACCTAACACTTGTTCTATTTTCAGCTCTTACTTTATCGGCAATGATACGTTGTGGTTTCTTTGTTTCCTTCTTTTCACAAATGTACTTATTGTAAGGTAAGTATTGTAAGTCGCTTTGGACAAAACCGTCTGCTAACTGACCTCAATGTAAATGTCTAAATGTAAATTAACACACATTAACACACATTACAAACATTACACACATTACAAACATTAACACACATTACAAACATTAACACACATTACAAACATTACAAACATTAACACACATTACAAACATTAACACACATTAACACACATTACAAACATTAACACACATTACAAACATTAACACACATTACACACATTACACACATTAACACACATTACACACATTAACACACATTACAAACATTACACACATTACAAACATTAACAGACATTACAAACATTAACACACGTTACAAACATTACAAACATTAACACACATTAACACACATTATAAACATTAACAGACATTACAAACATTAACACATGTTACAAACATTACAAACATTAACACACATTAACACACATTATAAACATTAACAGACATTACAAACATTAACACACATTACAAACATTAACACACATCACAAACATTACACACATTACAAACATTAACAGACATTACAAACATTAACACACATTACACACATTATAAACATTAACACACATTACAAACATTAACACACATCACAAACATTACACACATTACAAACATTAACAGACATTACACACATTAACACACATTATAAACATTAACACACATTACAAACATTAACACACATTAACACACATTATAAACATTAACACACATTAACACACATTACAAACATTACACACATTACAAACATTACACACATTACAAACATTAACACACATAAACATTAACACACATTAACACACATTACAAACATTAACACACATTACAAACATTACAAACAATACAAACATTAACACACATTAACACACATTACAAACATTAACACACATTACAAACATTAACACACATTACAAACATTAACACACATTACAAACATTAACACACATTAACACACATTACAAACATTACACACATTACAAACATTAACACCGATTATAAACATTAACACACAATAACAAACTTTAACACACATTATAAACATTAACACACATTACACACATTATAAACATTAACACACATTAACACACATTATAAACATTGACACACATTACACACATTAACACACATTACACACATTAACACACATTACAAACATTAACACACATTAACACACATTATAAACATTAACACACATTACACACATTAACACACATTATAAACATTAACACACATTACAAACATTCACACACCAGCCTGCCCTCCTAAAAAAGAGTCATGTCTACCAGTCTTATCCAGGTCTAGTCTTATCCAGGTCTACCAGTCTTATCCAGGTCTACCAGTCTTATCCAGGTCTAGTCTTATCCAGGTCTACCAGTCTTATCCAGGTCTACCAGTCTTATCCAGGTCTACCAGTCTTATCCAGGTCTAGTCTTATCCAGGTCTACCAGTCTTATCCAGGTCTACCAGTCTTATCCAGGTCTAGTCTTATCCAGGTCTAGTCTCATCCAGGTCTACCGGTCTTATCCAGGTCTACTAATCTCATCCAGGTCTACCAGTCTTATCCAGGTCTAGCAGTCTAATCCAGGTCTAGCAGTCTAATCCAGGTCTACAAGTCTTTTCCAGGTCTAGCAGTCTTGTCCAGGTCTAGTCTTATCCAGGTCTAGTAGTCTAATCCAGGTCTAGCAGTCTTATCCAGGTCTAGCAGCCTTACCATTTACAGCAGGGAGCAGGTCTTCTTGACCTTGGTGGGCTGAGGACAGAGGACGGCCCGGATGGCCTCGTCAAACACCGTCTTCAGGCCGCGCTGTGTCAAAGCGGAGCACTCCAGGTACTTCACCGAGTCTAGGAACCAAGATAGGAACTAGGTCAACAATCTGAAGGCTCGGTGAGGAGGCGGCTGCTTTTATAAACTACACCAGTAACCGGTCAGCTGGTTTTATCTTCATGCTTGACGTGACACATTCTCTTGGTCTCATGATCTGGGTTTGTCATAGTTTACTTTCCCATTTTATATTGTAGTTTGTGTCTCCTGTGTTGGTTTCCTGTCGTGGTCCTTGTAGTTTTGGGGCTGCTTAGGTGCTATCTCCTATTCCTAACGCCTTTTCCTTGACCTCGTCACAGGGTTAAGGAAAGGTGGAAGGAGAACTCAAAAGGATTTAGGAAACGACGACCGCGGTGATCAGAGCATCTGCCTGGACTTTCATTAAGCTACGTCATTATAATGAGCCCGCTGATGATTGACAGCTGATGATCCACACCTGTGATATGGGTCTGCGCTGGAGAAACTACAATAATGGATGTCAAAAAGCGCATCGTCCACTTCTCCCCATGTTGTTGGATTTATAAACAGCTTGTTTACTGACCGGCTTCAGTTCCAGCAGCTCCTCCTTCCTGTTTGACCGTTTGCTTTATTTACATTTCATTTGTGATTTTAGTTTTGATGCTAAAGGAGCTCTGAAAGGAAGCATTGGAGCTCCTTTCCTTTGCATTTAGAGAAGTCTAACCGCTCTTATAGTGGTGGCCACTTGTTTACTTCCAGGTCACTTCTTCAGTTAGGAAAAACGAAACTAAACCCACAAATGAAATGTATATGCAAACGGTCAAACAGGAAGCTGCTGGACCTGAAGCCGGTCAGTGAACCAGCTGTTTATAAAACCAACATGTGGAGAAGTGGACGACGCGTTTTTTGTAGTCCATTATTGTAGTTTCTCCTGCGCAGACGCACGTTAATCACCAGTGCCAATCATCAGCTGTCAATCATCAGGCCGCGTTATAATGACGTAGCTTAGTGAAAGTCCGGTCGGATTCTCTGAGCACCGCGGTAGACTTTTCCTAAATCCTTTTAAGTTCTCCTATCGCCTTTCCTTAACCCCGTGACCTTTTCCCCAGAGGTCAAGGAATAGGAGTTAGGACCTTATTTTTGGACTATTCCACTGCAAGGTGTCTTGACAGAGGGTGGATCTGGTGTTGATTACCTACCTGCCCTGATGTGTCTCACTTGTTCCCTGTCAGCTCCCTGCCTCCTTGTGTATTTAGTCTGTTATGTATATATTGCTGGACTACCTTGATGGGCTGGACTACCCTGATGTGCTGGACTTCCCTCATGTGCTGGTTCCTTGGTCCGACTCGTGTTCCTGTGTCCTTATTGGTTTGTATGAAGTGTTCATCTTGCGTATGAATCATCTTGTTTCTTTTTGTATGCTGTTTTTTGCCCTTGTGGCCTCCCTCAGTTACTTTATTTCCAGTTAAAATAATCCTTTTATCTTTAACCTTTTTGTCTCCGGCTGCTTTTGGGTCCAACCATTTTTATCCCAATATATAAATCATGACAAAGTTTCCTGCTGAAAAGAAGATTATTCCACTTTTATTTGTATTTAATCTGATTACAATGTAAGAAAAGAGAATGGTCATGGACTGTAATTTTTTGTCTGCTGATACATGTCATTCAGCAGGTAGTCCCGCCCCGTAAAGCATCAATGTAGACACACTCACCAATCTCCTTGGCCAGAGCCAGACCCTGAGGGTAGGTGATGGGCGCCAGCTTCTTCTCCTTCAGCTTCTCGATGGTGTCCTTCTCGTCCCTCAGATCCAGCTTGGTGCCCACCAGGATGATGGGGGTGGAGGGGCAGTGGTGGCGGACCTCCGGGTACCACTGGACCGAGTCAGAGGCGAACGGCATGAGAAGAGAGGAAGATGCAGGAAACGTGAATGTGCCACTTCATGAACCCCCATAAACCCAAATAACTTGGTCACCAACACGACCGTTAGCTCGTCTTATATTTTCGTAAATATGAATAGACGGTCTGACCCCTGTAGTTAGTGAGGGGGGGGGGGGGGGGGTTATTGAGGGGAAATGGACTCACCTTGGCTCTGACGTTCTCGTAGGATGCTGGACTAACCAGGGAGAAGCAGATGAGGAAGACATCCTAGAGGACAGACATGAACTCATCAAACTCATCATTCAGATGAAATAATTAACAACATGACTTTGTTATGTTAATAGTGTTAATATAAAATAAACTTTATTTAGAACATTTAAAAAAAAGAAATAGTTAAAGAAATAGAAAAAAAAGCCAACAAAAACAAAAAAGTGTGTGTGTGTACCGTTTGCGGGTAGGACAGTGGGCGGAGCCTGTCGTAGTCTTCCTGTCCAGCCGTATCCCACAGGCCCAGGTTCACCGGCTTGCTGTCCACCATCACGTTAGCTGAGTAGTTGTCGAACCTGTTTCCATTGATTATTTCACAACAATCAATCATTTTATTCAGAAATGTCATAGATATGTTGATGACCAGAAAATTACTTCAAAAAAGTGTGCGTGTGTGTTTGTGTTGGGTGTGTGTGTGTGCGTGTGTGTGCGTGCGCGTGTGTGCGTGTGCGTGTGTGTACACTCACACAGTAGGGATGTATTCCCCGGGGAAGGCGTTGGTGGTGTAGCTGATGAGAAGACATGTTTTTCCGACAGCTCTGTAGAAACAAGATGATGTCACACGTTTTCAATCACCATGTTACATCAAGGCTCGTCCACTTCCTTTGTTGCAATGCATTGTGGGACAATGAAGAGCTCATCTCGAGCATGGTTTGTTGCTTTGTTGCTCGGAGTTATAAGAAACAGAAGAGTTTATTCTATTATATCACATCAGTAATGATGTTAATGAAACCAAACCATCAGGCGTCTGATTGGTCGACCTCAGCGCTCTGACTTCTTCAGTGAAGAACGTTGCTGCAGGAGAACCTGACGAGTCCCAACGTGCACGCTGAACTCCTCCTGCCAGCGTTTCAACAAGAGGAGAAGAAGAGGTAGCCAGGGGCTCCTACTGGTTTCTACTGGTCAGTTCACACTAAACACAAAGCTAATTTTTGCATCACCTTCACTCTCGCTAGACACAGCAGGAAGGAGGCAGGGCTTATTAGTAAGAAGGAGGCGGGGCTTCCCTCATCGTAGACCTTTGACCAGGTCTCCTCCATCGTGGCTGAAATCACCACTATTACAGCTTTTACATGTTGAAGCCTCAGAATGAGTCAAAAAGGAACCGATGAGTTTCAGTTTAGTATGTGTCAGGAAGCAGACGACTTCTTCACAATCACATCTGTTTCTACGTTATTCTCTTGTTTGAATGTTTCTACGTAATTCTCTTGTGTCTAAATGTTTCTGTTATTCTTGTGTCTAAATGTTTCTACGTTATTCTCTTGTGTTTGAATGTGTCTACGTTATTCTCGTCTTTGAATGTTTCTACGTTATTCTCTTGTTTAAATGTTTCTACGTTTTCTCTTGTTTGAATGTTTCTACGTTATTCTCTTGTGTTTAAATGTTTCTACGTTATTCTCTTGTTTGAATGTTTCTACGTTATTCTCTTGTGTCTAAATGTTTCTACGTTATTCTCTTGTTTGAATGTTTCTACGTTATTCTCTTCTGTCTAAATGTTTCTACGTAATTCTCTTGTTTGAATGTTTCTACTTTATTCTCTTGTGTTTGAATGTTTCTACGTTATTCTCTTGTTTGAATGTTTCTACGTTATTCTCTTGTGTTTGAATGTTTCTACGTTATTCTCTTGTTTGAATGTTTCTACGTTATTCTCTTGTGTTTAAATGTTTCTACGTTATTCTCTTGTTTGAATGTTTCTACGTTATTCTCTTGTTTGAATGTTTCTACGTTATTCTCTTGTGTTTAAATGTTTCTACGTTATTCTCTTGTTTAAATGTTTCTACGTTTTCTCTTGTTTGAATGTTTCTACGTTATTCTCTTGTGTTTAAATGTTTCTACGTTATT
The DNA here is from genome assembly GCA_029853015.1 of Chelidonichthys spinosus. Taxonomy (NCBI): domain Eukaryota; kingdom Metazoa; phylum Chordata; class Actinopteri; order Perciformes; family Triglidae; genus Chelidonichthys; species Chelidonichthys spinosus. Next base: position 30,208,275 of record CM056824.1, read on the forward strand.
CTCTTGTGTTTGAATGTTTCTACGTTATTCTCTTGTGTTTGAATGTTTCTACGTTATTGTCTTGTGTTTAAATGTTTCTACGTTATTCTCTTGTGTCTAAATGTTTCTACGTTATTCTCTTGTGTTTGAATGTTTCTACGTTATTCTCTTGTGTTTGAATGTTTCTACGTTATTCTCTTGTTTAAATGTTTCTACGTTGTTCTCTTGTTTGAATGTTTCTACGTTATTCTCTTGTGTTTAAATGTTTCTACGTTATTGTCTTGTGTTTAAATGTTTCTACGTTATTCTCTTGTTTGAATGTTTCTACGTTATTCTCTTGTGTTTAAATGCTTCTACGTTATTCTCTTGTGTTTGAATGTTTCTACGTTATTCTCTTGTGTTTGAATGTTTCTACGTTATTCCGTTGTTTGAATGTTTCTACGTTATTCTCGTGTCTGAATGTTTCTACGTTATTCTTGTGTTTGAATGTTTCTACGTTATTCTCGTGTCTGAATGTTTCTACGTTATTCTCTTGTTTGAATGTTTCTACGTTATTCTCTTGTTTGAATGTTTCTACGTTATTCTCTTGTTTGAATGTTTCCACGTTATTCTCTTGTTTGAATGTTTCTACGTTATTCTCTTGTTTGAATGTTTCTACGATATTCTCTTGTTTGAATGTTTCTACGTTATTCTCTTGTTTGAATGTTTCTACGTTATTCTCTTGTTTGAATGTTTCTACGTTATTCTCTTGTGTTTGAATGTTTCTACGTTATTCTCTTGTTTGAATGTTTCTACATTATTTTTGTGTTTGAATGTTTCTACGTTATTCTCGTGTCTGAATGTTTCTACGTTATTCTCTTGTTTGAATGTTTCTACATTATTTTTGTGTTTGAATGTTTCTACGTTATTCTCTTGTGTTTGAATGTTTCTACGTTATTCTCTTGTTTGAATGTTTCTACATTATTTTTGTGTTTGAATGTTTCTACGTTATTCTCTTGTGTTTGAATGTTTCTACGTTATTCTCTTGTTTGAATGTTTCTACATTATTTTTGTGTTTGAATGTTTCTACGTTATTCTCTTGTGTTTGAATGCTTCTACGTTATTCTCTTGTTTGAATGTTTCTACATTATTTTTGTGTTTGAATGTTTCTACGTTATTCTCTTGTGTTTGAATGTTTCTACGTTATTCTTGTGTTTGAATGTTTCTATATTATTCTCATTTGTTGCCCTGCTACTTTGATTTGAATGGGAATGTCCCTTCTACTCTCTGTTTCCTGTCTGCGGTTGTGTATCCATGACAACGCCGCACTAAAACTTTCCATCGTAGAAGCCATTTTATTTGTCGTGTAGCGTCTGAAGAGAACCTCAATAAACGCCACTGTTCACCGGCAGGAAATGCAGCTACCTGCAACAAACGTCCGACTTCCTCTAACTGTTTCCCTGCAGCTCGACTTCCTCTTCAGGCTTCCCTCCATCGCCACCCGCTGCCCCACCTTCACGCAGAAGTTACAGCTTCTACAACGACGCTAACACAACACCTCTACTTCCTGTTTTACAGCTGTCACGGTTTCTCTCTGCAGGCAGGCAACTGAGCGTTTCCCAGCATGCCCTGGCCTGCATGCTCCCTGTTCTCCACGTCTACCCAACGACAGTCTCTCAGAGTCTACATGAGCCAATGCCATCATCACGCCGCCATCAACATGCCACCATCATCACGCCGCCATCATCATGCCGGAAGTCGAGAAAACTCAAACGGTGACATTCCTCCAGTAAACTCTGAGCCCGAGGCAATAACATCCCCCAGCATACATCAGCGGCGTCAGCGGCCGCCGGTTGAACCCTCGGTCGTAAGAATATAAAGTAAAGAACAGCGTACCCGTCTCCCACGACAACACACTTGATGGCCTGCATCCTGTCGACTCGGCGTCCTCTTCACTGTGACACACTACAGGAAACGCTGCTGCACCTCCCTCACTCTGCTGTCTCACCCTCCCCCCTGGGCTGTCTCACCCTCCCCCCTGGGCTGTCTCACCCTCTCTTCCTTCAGCTTGTTGTAACAATCTCTCCTTCTGCTTTTTCGTGGGTTCTGTTTTTTCTTCCTCTCGACGATGAAACTCATGCAAACAGTCAAAAAACAAAACAGCTGTGAAATGTTGAAAGAGGAAGCTTCATTTAAACACTTCCTCCTGCAGATTTACAATCACACACACACACACACACACACACACACACACACACACACACACATAGAGTTACACACACACTTGTAGAGTGATATACAATTAAAGAGAATGAGCCTCAGTGATTCAGTGTAATAACTGTAATACCACCTTTTCCCCACTAGAGGGATCTTCTGCATCATATACCGTCTCCATCCAAACAGTTCCAAACTATGGAACTGTTCGTGAGAAAATGTTTTTAGTTTTCATTCATCAATGAGGAGACACGTGAGGATGAATTATGTTCATGTTTGGTGAACGATGACATCATCATGCTGAATGATGACATCATCACATAAAGACATGGGCTGCAGTCGAATAGTCTATTTTGCTTAGGAAGGTTCTTAACTGAAGAAGTGACCCAGAAGTAAACAAGTGGCCGCCATGATAAGAGCCGTTCAAATTCTCTAAATGCAAAGGAAAGAAGCTCCAATGCTTCCTTTCACAGCTCCTTTAGCATAGGATGCAACGGACCTTCCTATACGAAAGGAAAGGAGATTACACCAACCCACAATTCATTGCGACAGCAACATTTAAAGTGCCGCACACCTCGGCTGTTCATGACAACAAAGGATATGTGCATTTGCTTATTTAACAATGACTTTCATGCAAAGTAATTGGAATTGTTTGACAGAACAAAACTAAAACCACAAATGAAATGTAAATACAGTGAAATGGGAAGGAGGAGCTGCTGGAACTGAAGCTGGTCAGTAAATGAGCTGCTTATAAAACCAACAACATGGGGAGGAGTGGACGGCTAGGGTTAGGGTAGGGTCTGTAGTCCATTATTGTAGTTTCTCCAGCGGAGATGCACGTCAATCACCGGTGTTGATCATCAGCGGCCGTGTTATAATGACGTAGCTTAGTGAAAGTCCGGTCGGATTCTCTGAGCACCGTGGTCGACTTTTCCTAAGTCCTTTTGAGTTCTCCTATCGCCTTTCCTTAACCGCGTGACCTTTTCCCCTGAAGTCAAGGAATAGGAGTTAGGAATAGGAGTTAGGACATGGGGAGAAGTGGACGATGTGACTTCTTCTATGAGTTCATTATGTAGTTCCTCCAACTGCAGGACCCACAGTAAACAAGGTGGCCGCCATCGATAAGAGCCGTTCATCTATAATGATGCCTAGTTTGATAGTTGAACAATCGGGTCAGATTCTCTGCAGTCATGCAAATTCGTAAATGGGAGCATTGGCTCAGGAGGTAGAGCGGGCTTGGACCTGGTAACCGCAAGATTGCCGGCTGATCCACCAGGCTGGCCTGAACCTGAACTAGCTGCCTGGATGAACGTCATGACAAGCTTAATAACCCACCCTGGGGAGAAGTGGACGATGTGCTTTTTATAGTTCATTATTGTAGTTTCTCCACTGCAGACCCACATCACAGGTGTCGATCGTCAGCTGTCATTATAATGATGTAGTTTAGTGAAAATCGGGTCAGATTCTCTGCGTCGTCTTTTCTTTTCTGGGGGAGCATTGGCTCAGGAGGTAGAGCGGGTTGGCTGGTAACCGCAAGATTGCCGGTTTGATCCCCGGCTCCTCCTAGCTGAGTGCCTGGTGTCTCTGAGCAAGACACCTCACCCTGATTGCTCCTGACGAGCTGGCTGTCGCCCTGCGTAGTTGACTCCACTGTCGGTGTATGAATGTGTGAGTAAATGGGTGAATGTGTGTGTGTGAATGTGTATGAATGGGTGAATGTCAGTCAACACTGTAAAGCGCTTTGGATAAAAGCGCTATATAAATGAGGACCATTAACCATTTAAATCCTGTTTGAGTTCTCCTCCCAACTTTCCTGAAGCCTGTGACGTTTCACCCCAAAGTCAAGGAAAGGGCGTGAGATTGTTTGATTGATTTTCTTTCTGTGTTTGGTTTTTGTTCTGGCTGTACAATATAATCATATTTAATATGAATTCATATGAATGTTTTGTGTTGATGGAAATGTAAGCAGACGTTCTGGAACAATGTGTTTTCATGTGTTTGTCTGCATTGAGCGTTTTATTTTGAAGGGCAGTTCCTCTCGTCTTCCTGTGTGTGATGTTGTGAAGGAGGAGGAGGTGGAGTCAACGGAGCTGCTGCTGCACTCTGCTTGTCGTCCTCGCTGTATGAAACGCTTTATTGACAATTATTTTTTTTCTTCTTATTGGATTTAAATGAGTGATGACCAAATGGGTAAGACCTGCTTCTCATGTTTCACATTTGATCGTAGATATCCTCCTAAAACTTTAAAACATCTTGGTTTAAAAAATCAATGTTGTTTAATTATGTTCAAATCAATGAAATATTCATTAGTTAAAATATTTTACTTAAAGTGAGTAGTTTTGTGACGTTTCAACCGTGTTATTGTCTGTTATTAATTTATTCCTACATGTCATTTATTTAACTATCTTGTCATTGATAATGTGCTTCTTGAAAAAATTAAACTTGTGTTTTCAGCATGCTGGTGTTCATCACACAAAACAGACCAGTAAGATCTGAAATAATGAGTTAAAGTGAGTTAGTTTAGCAGCTGCGTTGTAGAAATACAAATTCCTAATAGTACAAATGAATTTCAGTGGTTTGGTGAGAACTTAAGAAATATAAAATGAAGCAGCGTGAGAGGAAACAGCTGAAATAGGGAAGATACTCAGAAGTGGCAGCCCATAATAATATAGAAACAGAAGTTGCTTGTCTAAGTTGGACATTTAACATGTGAAGGTATGTACTACCCTCAGATCAGATTGAAGTCTAAATGATGCACTGAAGAGTTGGATGTCGGCGTTGTTGGAGGAAGGGTGGGGGACATTTACATAGTTATATATACACCTCAACAGGAAGTGATCGCAGTTACCTTTAGCACTGTATCTTACTCGTTGGCGTCTCCGCCCTGCTGCGGCATAATGAGGAAATTCTCTATGCCGATGACGACGATGTTTATATGACTTCTGTTTTTACCTAAAGCCCATTCCCATCATGCAACAGGGTAGTAGAGGATAGTTGTACGAAGGTCATCTGCTGCCTTGCAATGTGTTCCTCAAATCCTCCGTTGCTACAGGAACAAATGCAGTGAAGTAAACTAACCACACTTATGTGTGACGGGTTTCAGCAGAGACTCAGAGCAGAGATATGAATATGTAATATTGAAATCAATCTGTGCATTATAAAGCTACTTTTATATGAATACAAACAAGCTTTGCAGGTTCCAGTTTCCACAAAATAGGACCATAGAACTAAAACCACATCCATTTCTATAATGCATGATTAACATAGTTATAATGCATTATAAACAGTTATAATGCTTTATAAACATGTTGTAGTGCATTATAAACATAGTTATAATGCACAAGTGTAGTTAAAGTTATAAGAAATCTTACACATTCATAATGGCTTAAAATAATCATCATAACACACTAAAGAATTTATAATGTATATCGTATAACGTATAACGTGTATCATAATAGTTTCATTCCCATTGTTGGAAAACATTCTTATTTTGAAAAATTGCATAATAATGTTATAATGTCAATATAAGTGACTATGAGTGTTTAAGTGAGGAAAAGAGTAGAAATCTATAAGTTACAAAAATGAACACTTGTGTTCATATTTGAAAGCATAGATGTTCTTTTGTTTCCATGTCATTGAACAGTTTCCTCAGACTTCACTGCCGACGAGAAGATGGAGATCGAGAGCATCAAGACGTATAAGAAAGAGCTTCTGGATGACATCCAGGTACGCACACACTCTTGTTTAGAGCACTTTGGGGGACATTCCGTTGACTTACATTCATTTCCTGAAGATGTGCCCTCACCATAACCAGATCAGACCTAAGCCAACACTAAACCAGGTCTGCTCCCTAACACGTAATGACTTCCGTTACAAGGACGTGCAACTGTCACCACAAAAACAAGCGGGCCCCACAATGTTACTGTTGTGGGCTTTATGCCACACACACTTTATCTGACAAAAACTTAAAGGTTTTTTAGTTCATGATCTTCACTGAAAAGCATTTTCCTAAAGTGTTTTCATTCATTCTGTGCAGAAGTTGAAGATGGAGATCGATGCCATCATGGCCAACATCCTCAGCTTTGGGTCTGCAGAGGAAAGGTGAGCTGCATTCTGGAAAAATCCCCACAACTTCCTTTCTATATATATATATATATATATATATATATATATTTAATCGTGGCGAGTGATCGCCGAGCAGTTTTTTTAAAATATCCCGGTAATTTGTCTGCGTGAGAAACACTAGATGTGGCGTGTGCTGCTTTGTCCTCTGACGATGTAAACAGACTGCTCTGTCTCAGGGCTGAATGTAAAGGAGGACTAAGCTGACTTCTTGTTCTATGGAGTGAAAAGGATTTATCATTCTGACTTCACAGCAGAATATTTCCTGGTTCTTTTTTCCATATTTGCATGTTCTATTGTGGACCTTCTTGAAATATTCTGTTAGTGCAAATATGAAATATGTCTTTTTCAAGCTGACAGTTAATTTTGATGGCCTTGATGGTTTCTTTGGAAATCTGTCGTTCACATGAGAGAATCTGTGCTTAAAGTTAAAAAAAAGCTGCTATTTAACGATAGTATTTGAATTTAAATAATTCCTTTGTGTTGATTCTACATAAATTCCATCATTTTACATTTAAATATCCATTATAACATACTTTATTCTTAAGAAGAAACAAGGTGATTAATTGCGATTAATTACGGCAAATTGTGCGATTAATTAGTTTTTTTTTAATCGATTGACAGCACTTATATATATATATATATTATGCTGCATACAAAAATGTAATTAACATTGCTCTGTTATTTTTAACATTTTTCAATAGACTACATGCTGGCAGGGGAGAGAGTGTCTTAAACCTATTAAAACATTAATCATAAGTAAGAATCACGATTCATCCGATTACGCACATTTATATAGATTATTGGTGAAGCCAAAACGATTCATTCTATTTATTTATTTTAGCAGATCGATTTAGTAGAATCTATAGGGCTGACAATCGATTCATCGATTAATCGAATGAATCGTTACACCTCTAATAATATACAATAAATATAATAAAATATGAAACCAGACTTCTGCTGACAGTTATTTGGTTTTGATTTATTTTTGCTTTTCCTGCAGCAAGACGATGGAGAAGAGCAAACAGTTCACAAATGGGAAGAAGAAATTCAACATGGACCCCAAAAAGGTGTGTGTGTCAACATGTTATAGCCGCTGAGCTTGCTCTCTTTGAGTGATCAGAGCGTAGATCAGAGCGAGTGATCAGCGAGTTCCTGTGAGCGCCATGCTGGACTTCCTGTCTTTGAACCACAGTGGAACTGCAGCTGAAGTGGGTCCACATGAAACGTGGTCTGTGGTCTCCACGGTGACACGTCCGGCTCATCGCTGCTGCAGATGCAGTCTGCACCACGAACACAAAGTCAAAGCAGCGTTGTTGGTTTTGAGCTGTCGTTCTGAAACAGAAGTCTGTTTCAGAGATGTTTCTATGATTTAACAATTCCATTGCAGATTTATTCTGATCGATGTTTCCCTCTGAGCGTCGCCACGGAGACGAAAGAGGAAGAGAAATTGCATTATGAGGAATCTTGAATACGGAAGCTGCCAGTTTGAACCAGTCATAAGAAATAATTGTGAAACCAGAAGCACAGTGTGTGTGTGTGTGTGTGTGTGTGTGTGTGTGTGTGTGTGTGTGCGTGTGCGTGTGTGTGCGTGTGTGCGTGTGTGCGTGTGTGCGTGTGTGTGCGTGTGTGCGTGTGCATGTGTGTGTGTGTGTGTGGTGTGTGACTGTGTGTGTGTGTCTGTCTCTGTTCCAGCCCTCTCTGCAGGGAAGTTATTCTCGCTGTTCCTATTGGTCCAATGACGGTCGCACTAAGAGCAGCAGACCCACTGCTGATTGGCTATTATTGATGCTACATGTTCACATGCTAACATGACACAAGGCTGTCGTCGGTTACCATTGATTCACGCAGACGGTGCTGCTGAAATGTGTCTTTCAAAACAACAATGCTCTGTGTGAAGATTGTGTTCTTGGGGTTCACAGAATATACTAATTATATCTAATATAATATATATGTGTGTGATAATTATATATAATATAATTATTATATACTACATTATTATGACTACATGTCAGCCCTGTGATGGACTGGTTACCTGTTCAGGGTGAACCCTGCCTTCGCCCAATGCAAATGTAGACGATGGATAGATGGATAATTATTCTAATTATATATTAGAATAATTATATAATTTAATTATAATAATTATATATAATATGATAATAAAAAGGGCTGCACGGTGGTGTAGTGGGTAGCACTGTTGCCTTACAGCAAGAGGGTCCCGGGTTTGATTTACAGTTTGGGTTCGGGTTCCTTCTGTGTGGAGTTTGCATGTTCTCCCTGTGTAAGCGTGGGTTCTCTCCTGGTTCTCCGGCTTCCTCCCACAGTCCAAAGACATGCAGGATGGGGATAGGTTCATTGGTGACTCTAAATGTCCCGTTGGTGTGAATGTGAGCATGAATGGTTGTCTGTCTCTACATGTCTCCCTGTGATAGACTGGCGTCCTGTCCAGGGTGTACCCTGCCTTCGCCCAATGACAGCTGGGATCGGCTCCAGCCCCCACGCGACCCTGAATACAGGATAAGCGTTAGAAAATGGATGGATGGATGGACTCACCTTTAGTGTAGTAAACCCTTTTTGTGTTCAGGGCATCGCGTTCCTGGTGGAGAACAAACGGCTGGATGGAAGCGCTCAGTCCATCGCTGAGTTCCTCTACAAGGAGGAGGGACTCAACAAGACCGCCATCGGAGAGTTCCTTGGAGAGAGGTGGGGGGACTCAACAAGACTGCCATGTAGATGAATAAGAGGGAAGAGATGCATGAAGGGACATAAAGAGAGAGAATAGGTTCCAATTGACTGGTTCCTTGTGTCCCACAGGGAAGAGATCCACCTCCAGACCCTGAAGGCCTTCGTAGAGCTGCACGAGTTCTCAGACCTCAACCTGGTCCAGGCCCTCAGGTCAGATTCTTCTATCTTTACTCTCATCATCATTAACGTGATGTTGTTGTGGTGTTGCTGTTGTTTTGGTGTTGACGTTGTCGTGGTAACAGACAGTTCCTGTGGAGTTTCCGTTTGCCCGGCGAGGCCCAGAAGATCGACCGGATGATGGAGGCCTTTGCCACGCGCTACTGCGACTGCAACAATAACGTCTTCCAGTCCACCGGTGAACGCCACTTCCTCTCTTTTCCTCCTCTTCTTCACCGACTGTACGTACGCTAACAACCTCACTTCCTCCACCAGACACATGCTACATCCTGTCCTTTGCCATCATCATGCTCAACACCAGCCTGCACAACCCCAACGTGAAGGACAAGACGCCACTGGAGCGCTTCATCTCCATGAACAGAGGCATCAACAACGGCGAGGATCTACCCAACGAGCTGCTGGCGGTGAGCACCACAGGCCAATCACAGGGCAGATAGAGTTAGAGGCGCACACACACATTGTATGTTTCTGCAAACCACCGATATGATGAATGTTTCTGGACCAAAGATGTGATTCATCGATACATCTTATATCATGAAATGTACGAAACCATGCAGTTAACGTTGTGAAACGAATCGTGAGCTTCAGCCAACGAGACGAATCGATTAAGATAAAAAAAGATCATGTTAAAATAATAAGATAACAATGTAGCGTAACAATGTAGCGTAACAATGTAGCGTAACAATGGAACATAACATCGTAGCGTAACAACGTAGCATAACAACGAAGCATAACAACGAAGCATAACAACGAAGCGTAACAACGAAGCGTAACAACGTAGCATAACAACGTAGCGTAACAACGTAGGGTAACAACGTAACGTCATAAGTTCAGTCAAGTTCATCCACACCAAACTCTCTCACCCATGTCTTTATGGACCTTGCTTTGTGCACTGGTGCACAGTCATGTTGGTCCCTGTAGGTCTCACCTGGCTGCTGTTGGGGGAAGTATGTCAGGCTTTGATAGAATATTACTTGAACATATAAATGATGATTTTGTTCTTCCTGCTTAGAAACTGTATGAGAGCATTCGCAACGAGCCGTTCAAGATCCCCGAGGACGACGGCAACGATCTCACTCACACCTTCTTCAACCCCGACAGAGAAGGCTGGCTCCTCAAACTCGGTAAAACCATCTGTTACGGAATTGTGAATAATGTGTTTAGAAATATATGTCGATAAATATGATATCTAAACACTGACATTCCTCAACGAGATGCTACATGAGAGTAAAAACAATAAGAGAGGAAGCAGTCAGGAAATTACCCAAGTTAAGAGTTCACCCAACATTAACCAGATAAACCACAGAAAAGTGTCTTTGATCAACTTGTAAAGTTACACAAGTTCTCATCACATTTTCATGTTTGTATGTCGAGCCACGTCAAAGATGATTTTCTGTTACGACAGACAATAACGTTTTCTGAATCTGAATCTGAATCCGTATCCATGGAGATGGCTTACATCACCAAGACCTTTATTTGGCCTTCCTGTGTGTTTCAGGCGGCCGGGTGAAGACGTGGAAGAGGCGATGGTTCATCCTGACCGACAGCTGCCTCTACTACTTTGAGTTCACCACCGTGAGTTCACCGCTCGGCTGTTCACAGGAAGTGTGTGTGTGTGTGTGTGTGTGCTTCCCTCTTCCTCCTCGTGGATCATCAGTTGACTCTTCTTCACCTGCAGGACAAAGAGCCCAGAGGCATCATCCCTCTGGAGAACCTCTGTGTGAGAGAAGTGCCATATCCCCGCAAACCGGTACGACCTGTTTACCAGCTCACTGGACTGTATTGATCAGCTGTTTATACTCCAGTAATCAATAGACCTGATAGGCTGATTGTCCCGTCCCTCCCTGTGGTCTAGTTCTGTCTGGAGCTTTACAACCCCAACAGTCGAGTCCAGAAGATCAAGGCCTGTAAGACGGAGACGGACGGCCGGGTGGTGGAGGGGAAGCACCAGTCCTACACCATCTGTGCCGCTGGCGCCGAGGAGCGGGACTCCTGGATCGAGGCCATCAGGTCCGACCACACACACAGAGAGCAACGCATCAACGCCCCGATAGTCCTATATGTTCGTAGTACTGGTCTTGTGAGGGCTTTTATGAAGGAGGCTCCTTTTCTAAACATCAAACCTTAAAGTCCACGTCAAGTCAAATCTAAAATTAGTTTCTCAACACATTCTACATACAAGATAATTCAGACGTAAACTGAAATCAACCTTCACCTGCAACAGTCCGGGTTTCAGCGTCTTCAGGGTTTCCCAGAATATTGTTTTTCCGATCATTCGGCCGGAGGGTTAATGGGTCACTTTTTCTATAGTCTGATGAACCCGTTTATTTTAAAGAACAACTGTCCATTAGATCAACCGACATTTTGTGTTTTTGTGGTGTGTCCTCACATTGCAGACATGTCTTCACTTTTAATACTGACATTGGTCCTCAAGAAGATAGTAACACAACACTCTTTTCTCTCTCTCTCTCTCTCTCTCTCACACACACACACACACACACACACACACACACTAATATTGCTCTTCTTTCTCTCGAACAGAGCAAGCATCACTAAGGATCCATTCTACGACTTAGTCTCCGTCCGTAAGAGGAAGGTGATAAACCAAGCTCCTCAGGACTGAGCGCTGCAGCCCCCCTCTGGACGATTATAGTACTGCACCATGCTGGTGGTTTCGTAAACATTGAACGAGGACGCTGGAGGCTAAAAGAGGGACTTCTTCTCTTTCCACTTCTTTTTACTGAACAGGGTCAAAGGTGAAAATTATTTTTGTTGCTCTCCCGGTTGGCACAACAAGCCCCAAAGAAATTGTCTTCTGCCATGAGAAGTGTGGTTGACGTCTGTCTCCATCGGGAGGAGGAATCGAACCTGTGACGTCCCGCAGGCCGCCTGTGCGATGCTGAAGACGTGAACAGATGTTTAACAACTTCATTATATCTTCATCGTACGAAAGCGTTCAATGTCGTTCCAGGACAGTTTGTAAATACAGATGGATTTTATTACCTTAAACCTCTATTTAGATTTGATTTGATTTCAACGTGTTCACTGTAATATATGAAGGACAGCGTTTACCCTTCAGTGTGTGTCAGTCTGTTGTGTTCTCATGAATTATTTAATAAATGCAATTCAACACATGCAAGTATGGAACCTGTTTTTGGTTTAAAACTGGCAGCTGTGTTTCTGGGTGAAAGCATCAGACCACACCTCGTGTGTGTGTGTGTGTGTGTGTGTGTGTGTGTTTACATGCTCATGTGTTTCTTGAAAGGGGAAACGCCTAAACCATCTTTGTGGTTATTTTATAGCACAAACAGAACTTGTATATCTTCATGTCATCGACTCAACATCAGTGTTGCAGGTCACAACGACTACACTGAGGTAGAAAATCTATTCACCTTCAAATGTGCAAAACCCTGATACCTATCTTCATAAAGCAGTCTGCTAAGATATATAAAGTATTTATTGTACTGACAATGTTTCTATGTTTAGTTCAGAGTTCAGTTGTAGGCCACTTAGCTCCAACCTGATGGTGGTGGCTCACAAACAAAAGGCCAAAATGCCAAAGTTCAATCGTGATATAAAGATAACCCAAAAATACATGTGGAACTTGTGATTTGTTCTGGTTATTAAGTTGACTTGTCTGTTTGTGTCTCCTCGCTTTTTGAATAGGATTCACCTTGAAATGACCTCTGACCCCTTAATTTCCTTGAGTTTTAGGAGTAACATGAATATACAAATCTCACAGCAAATAACATGTCTTCATGCCTGCTGTGTCGGAAAAACTTGCCTATAAACTGACTTCCTGTTTCAGTGGAACTCCCCCAGATTGAATGCCGGCTTACTTCTGCGTCTCACCACTGGGTGGAGCCATTATCAGAACGTGAGACATGAATTCAAAGACCAGGTAATAACAAAGGTAATAACACATTTAACGCTGTTGATTATCTGAAAGTATTTATTGAGTGTTTTGTTCCTACAACTTAAAAGTAACATAGTAGAGTTCTGCACATGGAAAGGTAGAGATATCAGTCTGATGATGTCCCACTTTACTCTCTCAGAGAGGGTCTCCCCTGCAGGTCTGGATTTAGAAACCCCAGAACCACACTTCCTGTACATTGTCGGACCTGAACACACCACAGTCATGAACCTTCATCTGTTGGTCCAGTTTGTGTGTGTCACTCAGCACGACTTTTTGTTATTCAAAGTTAGATTTAGGAAAACCACCACTTTCCTAACACAACAACATTCAACAGGTCTGGTGGTTCAGGTCCTGTGTTGGTGGACCCCCCCACCGTATTTAAGACTACGCCACCAGGTCTCATGATGAGTTTGAAGGTTCACCAGGAAACAGGTGAGCTTTACATCAACATTGTTTTAGAGATACAGACAATCACCAAGGAATATCTCATTAAACCCCCGTGGAGAATAAAAGCTGTGAGAACCTCCAAAACATTCATCTGGTCTCTCTCCTGCCTCATTCAGCACAATATTGCACAATCAAAGTTAAGGAAGTGTTGAGGAAGTGATGTCAGATGGTTCATCAGCACACGTTACATCCTTGTTTTGGTCGACGGCGACTTTTCACACCTGTGAGAAAAAAAAGAGAATCAGAGAGAGATATTGGTGAGATTGTGAGGTAGAATTCATCAGTGAGGATCTCGGTTCATGTCACCTCCACATCAAAGAAAAGAAACTTTAGATTTGTATTCGGCATGTGAAGCATCTTTGGGTATCAAAAAAGCGTCCTACTAATTATTATTATTATGATGATGATTATTATTATTATTAGATTATGGTTTGCTCCTTGTACGTGAAATATGCCTCTCCGCTGCCGTAGACTGATCCATGTTTGTGATTGGTCAAATGCTGCAAACGCTACCTCTTTCATGTGTACAGGGAAACCCTGGGTTGACCTACCGAGTTGATAACCAGCGTCATGTGACCATTTATCTCTGATTGCCATTGTTAGGGTTACTGAAGCTGGATAACTGAAAGATACCCTGAGTATGTTGAACTCGCTTCGTAGTACATGCCTCAGGTCTTTGACTTACTGTCGTTGTCCAGCGCCGTGTTGGCGGTCTGCTCAGAGTCCGTCCTCTGGCTCAGTCTCTGCGGCTTCTTCATCCTCCATCTTGAAGGTTTCACAACCACCTCGAGGTTGTCCTCGTTCTCATCCATCCTCCTGGTTTCTCTTGCCGACGGGGACTCGCTGCCCACTGGGTTTATGTCCAGGTCCTTACTGGACTGTTTCTTCCTGGCGAATCTCTGCCTCCATGGGACTCGGCCCTTCTTATCCTGCAAGTCTCTACTGGGCCTCATGATGATTTCGGTGGGATCTTCTGAGGGCAGCGGACTCATGCGGTCCACTCTCTCACTGCTGGCTACTCGTGGCCTTCCTGGGTCCATTTCCTCTCGGACCTCAGCCAGAATAGACCCCCTATTGGTTCCGGGCTCCTGCAGAGATCCTGGTGGACGTGGGACGTCTCCAAACACCAGTGAGTATTTGGGATTGTAGTATTTGTGTGCAGGCACCTGGATGTCGGCGTTGCGTGAGTCCCCGAGGGTGACCTGGAAGCGGGACGTGGTTGCCGGTAGCGGCGGACGTTTGGGGCCCACCTTGGAGCGTATGGTGGCATTGGCAGCCGGCGGGCTCACGTGGAACTCCTTGTAGAGGTCCAGCTTCTCAGAGACGGCGTAAAGCTCACGGAAGTCCCGGTCAAAGAAGTCCACCACCTGCCCCGTCATCACAGTGATCATGTTCCGGTCCATCCGGGACGTAGACCAGGAGAAACTGGGACGGAGACAAGTTCAATAACAGTTATCGACTTCTTCAGAGCATTAAAGGATCACTTCATTACAACAATTGTAACTTTTTATTATTGTTGGTGTTCTTTGACTTTGATGGTCCCAAGAGGATAAACCTTTGTGACCCTTGCACTTTCAGACATTTTCATTGGTTCAGAACATTAGTTTATGAATGAATGTGTTGGACCACAGATGGGAAAACAGTAAATCTTCTCATGACTTTCCATCCCAGGATGGAACCCGACCATCTGACCTAGTCCAGGTTTAAACCTGACCTGGTCCAGGTTAAACCTGCTTTAGTGGTTTAGGTTAATGTTGTCTTTATTAGGGAGACCTGGAGAGAGACCTGGATGTGGGTCCCTGAACAGATTGAGCCGAGTTGGGTTAGTTAGGTCGGATACTAAAATGTAACCAAGCTGAGCTTTAGTTCACCATAAAAAATAAACAGATGTGGTGGAAAGGAGCTGAAGCCCACCTGTAGGAGCCAAAGACCACTTTGTCCCCGTCCACCAGCATGTATTTGTTACAGAGGGAACCTGGCAGTCTGCCGAAGGACAGGCAGAACCCGATTCCCTGGAGGGTTCTGGCTCGGAGGTTCTGCAGCCATAGAGGGTCACAAAATTTCACCACAATCAACTCATTGTGCGTTTTTTATCCTGATTCATATTCACTGATATACTGTATCTACGACAGGTAAACATCAGCCCTGGGTAATGAAGCCTGGGTAAACTAAAGCAATCAATAAAACCATTCCTCTCCCACATAAGCGAGATGCCTCACCCGAAGGTGCTTTGAGCCCATCTGAAGCCTGGAGCAGAGATCCAGGAAGTGTGGAACACCTTGACCGTCCAACAGGATGTAAATGGGCACGGAGCGGCGGCAGGCGGCATCCATCAGATCCTGCAGGATCTGGACATCTGTGAGCAGGTCCATCACGATCGCTATCACCTGCAAGACAAAGCACATCATCAATACATGACACAGCACATTCACAAAGCACTCCACCTTTTAGGTTGCATTTCCCCTCATCAGGCTGTAATCAATGTCCCAGGATTTAGCTAATTTATAAAAAAAAAAGAAGCATCACATAAACATTTCCATAACTCTTGAAATTGAGCTCAGATGGCTCGAATTGTCTTGGTCATCTTTGAGGTGATTCTATAGCTTGATTGGACTCTACCCATATTCATTCATTTAATTGCTTCGGTTCAAAACACAGCATCTGTTTCTCCTCCAGGTTTCCTTCCGAGGACAAAGAGACTGAGATGGTCTTTACAACTGTGTGACCATTCCTTTTACCAAATACATTTCCATGACCCAATATTGTGAATGTAGACAAACCAAAAACCGTTGATGTTTTCTGCTTTAAACTGCAACTAGTTAAAACCGAAACGATGGCAAGGAGAACTGGTTACTCTACTTGTCCTATCTCCGGTTTATTCTCTTTCTGATCAACATCACGGCCGGAACATTCCACAGATGACTCCAAGTGGATTTTCACTTTTGCTTTCACCCTGAAACCCTTGTCTCACTGGACTGCCTAGCCAGCCTGTGTGAACTTTGACCTCTCTCAGGTCAGCAACCTAGTGCACCCTGGGAAACATATGGATCAGAAGTAGAGCACAATATTCTTTAATTTCCTTTGTTGATATATACGGTTTGGTTTGTCCATTCTGGGCTACTGTACAAACATGACATGGGGGTCTGAGGCCTGAAGAGGAATCACCGGGAAGAACCAGGGAGAACCAGGGAGAACCAGGAAGAACCAGGAAGGAACTTGATGGAAAGAGGTGGCGGTTTCTGGTTTGTGACATAGAACATGTGAATGCAGAGAAGGAGAACAACAGGAAAACAGCTGGAGAGAGAGACGTTCTAGAGACACTCAGGGAAACCCAGAACCAGGAGCTGTGTGACCCAGTTCCCGAGAGGAACCGCTGAGTCATCTGTTCCGCCTGGAGTCACTGAGTAAACATGACAAAGGGAAAATCCAACACACACTGAGACCTCTGTATGAACCACACCATTCCAACCTCCATACACCAGGATCTACTGGATCCTGATCTCATCGGGATCCTGATCTGGATCCTGCTCACATATTTAAATAAAAGGTTCTGCATAATAAAACGTCTTATTTCAGAGGTCCAGTGTTAATAACCCTTATTAATAGTAATTATTATGATTGTGAGTATTGCTCCCCACCTTGCTGGCCTCCTGGATCAGTCTCCGGACCACCTCCTTGATGTGGGGTCCGTTGTCCTTCGGCGGGTGAGTGTGCACGGACACGCGCGTCACCCCTCTGAAGAACCCCCCGCTGGGCCAGCCGAGGTCCAGCGGTGGCACTTCGGTGTCCGACATCTGGGGCCAGTAGGTGGAGTGGAGCCCCGAGTCAGAGCCGGGTCCCGGGTCCGAACCACCGACCCCCGGGTCGGAGCTGTCGGGTCCCGGGTCTGGCTCGTACCTCCGGAAGCAGCTCCGCAGCACCTTGACTTCTCTGGCCGACAGGAAGTCTGTCATATGGTCCTCCTTGAGGCGCGTCTTGAAGGCTCCGTCCCCGGTCCTCAGCAACTCCTCGACGGCCGCGCGCTGCTCCTCGCTGTAGTAGAACTCCGGTCTGGACTCCGGGACCTGGACCCCGATGCGGCCGTCCTCCATGCACTGGATCTGGGACTCAGCCATGTTTGCGGCGGCGCTGATTTTCGGAGCTCCGAGACCTACCTGTGTGTGTGTGTGTGTGTGTGTGTGTGTGTGTGTGTGTGTGTGTGTGTGTGTGTGTGTGTGTGTGTGTGTGTGTGTGTGTGTACGTGAGACAGGTAAACTACAGCTGGGAAAGTTTACTCACCTGAGGTGGGGCTCGCGGAAAACCCGTGATGCATTCATGTACAAACGGAATTCAGAGTGCTGGAATCAAAGACTCAACGTGTGTCGCCTTGATTCACAACTGGACGACATGAAACCGTGTTCATGTGACTGGCCTGTATGGCGTCAGACTGGGCATACCGTACTTATGTCACGTGTCCCAGGCTCCTCCTAGCTGAGTGCCTGGTGTCCCTGAGCAAGACCCCACCTCACCCTATTTCTCCTGACGAGCTGGCCGTCGCCCTGCGTGGTTGACTCCACCGTCGGTGTGTGAGTGAATGGGTGAATGTCAGTCATTACTCTAAAGCGCTTTGGAGAAAGCGCTATATAAATGAGGCCATTTACGTGTCTTTAATAACCTGGAGCGGGAACACTCAGCAGCAGAATGACGGATTTAACGGTAGTGCTTGAACGCAGCAGCGTCTCCTCCAGTGGAAACTTGTCGTACGGATTTTCTTTCCTTCAGTTTCTCTTCGTGTTTCTGAGTCAATACAGTTAATCTGATCCAGGTTCAGTTTGATAAAACAAACCTGTTGTTTCCTCTGGTCTTTGAACGTTTTACTCTGATTGTTTATTACTCCCATATAAACCCTGTATTATCTTCTGATAACAACTTGTAGATGCGTCACGTTTATTCATGTGTAGCTTCTTCATTAAACAAACGACTGAAGAAGAAGTGGAAGAATGTGCAGCAACAGGTGTATTAGAGCTGCAGTACCAGATTTGGCCACTTGGGAGCAACACTGACATCGTAGCCTTAAGGGGAGACACTTACAAGGTAAAGAACAGGTATCAACATGACACTTCACCAGTTCATTACTTACGTGAAGACAGTTGTGTTTCATATTATATGCTTCCTGAGCATATATATGCTTATAAGCAGACAAAACAACAAACATTCTTCAGCATGTAAATGAGAAGCTTCCCACCGGGTCCAGATCTACCTGCATCCGGGATCAGGGACTTGCTCCGATCCACTAGGTGAACCAGGAGGGTCCCCTCATTAGGTCTCGGACGTCAATTGTAGAAGAGGACGTCCAGATAAAAGGAGTTGGTGATACAGAGGGAGAACTTACATATCTGATAATGATGGAGAAGATGAGGAAGATTCATATCAACATGTTGTAGCTGCTGTGAGTACTGTCACCTCGACTCTACATAGCATGACCCACTAACACCCCCCCCCCCCCAAAAAAAAAAAACCCTTACCTATAGCACTCAGATCATAGCGCTGTTGCTCTTAAAGGGATAGTTCGGAATATGGGGACATAAGACCTATTTTCCAAGTCAGCCGGTGTGTCTCAACTAGTCCCTCAAAAAATGGATGATTAGGGTTATGATGTGATGCGAGGTTAGTTTTGTTTCCTTACTTTATCGGCAATGGTACGTTGTGGTTTCTTTGTTTCCTTCTTTTGACAAATGTACTTATTGTAAGTCACTTTGGACAAAAGCGTCTGCTTAATGACCTAAATGTAAATGTACTGAGGACCAGCAGGGGGCAGCAGAGCGCTGCAATCCAATTCCATGAAAGGAAGAGACGTGTGACGGTAAACACACACACACACACACACACACACACATACGCTTAGTTATAACATGTCTCTCTCTTCTGTCTATCTCTCTCCCGTCTCTCTCTCTCATGTCTCTCTCTCTCCCATCTCTCTCTGTGTGGTCGATCGCCCTGTTGCACTTGGTTGCCGGAGGGCACCAGATGGTGAGTCTACAGGAGCCGCCGGCTCTCAGGGGCCGTCCCCCCATTAATGCCCAGACCAGGACCCACCCTGCTGCCCTTTACACAGAGCTGGTCCTCATGGTCCTAAATCTGGTCCTGAATCTGTTCCTGAATCTGCATGGACATGTAATCCATCTGTTGCTGGTCTACGTGTCACTAACAGCAAAGTAAGAACTTTATATGTATATTTTGTTTTCGTGTGATCATTTCGAAGATCATAAAATATCTCATTATCATGCTGAATCACAGAGATAAATATATATATATATTTAGTTCTCATGGACCTGCATTTATACGGAGGTGTTCCACTACTCAAGGCTCTTTATATCCATCGAGCTGCTCCTCCTCTGAGACTTCTCTGATTGTTATTTTACAAACCTTCACTGAGCCAAACTTCCTACTCTTCAACCGGGTTCTCCTTTGTTGCAGAAAGGTTAAAGAAAGTCTGAGAGGAGGAACCAGGACTTCCTGATATCATCATATTCTTCATCCACTCGAGAGCAGGGGGGAGGAGGAGGAGAAGGGAGGAGGAGGAGAAGGGAGGAGGAAGGAGAAGGAGGTGAGGAAGGAGGTGAGGAAGGAGGACTTCCTGGGCAGGGCCTTAAAATATATATATATATATATATATATCAAACAAACGCTCCGCGCTCAGCAACACGTCCGCCATGTTTTAATTACGGCCACAGAGTCACGTGACATTCTTCTAATTCCGACTTCACAGTTGGAAGTAGGTTTTTCCGACTGGTACCTGAAGGCAACATCAATCTCCGTTAATGGCTGCGACCGAACATCCGGGTACCTGCACTTCCAGACGGGGGTCATGGAGAGTTGAGTATGGCGGTCTGACTTCAGCCACACATCCGTGACGTCTGCAGTGAGACAGACAGCTGCGGTGAGACAGGTAAATGAATACGTGATGTTTTATCATTGTGAACGTTTATCTCCTTTACGTAAACGGCTCGAGGCCAAACAACTAGCTACTAGCTAGCTAACCGGAACTAGCCTGCGTGACGCGGTTGCCTAATTAGCCTAAAATCTGCATAGTGACGTTAGACTACTAACTGTTAAAGTTAAAGTTCTGGCGCTCTGCTAACTTTCTCTTTTGTGGGTATGATGGTAGTTGTAGTTTAAAGGTTGTATCAGCGATTCTGGGCCGAAACATAAATTATCACATTCATCTGTTTTTACCTCACGATCCGCTAGATGCCCGCCCCATAAGCAGGCTGTCAAAAAACCGCATCTCTCTAGGCAGCCTAGTCTCCGAGATCGCACACAAAAACAAATGTACTACCAACACCTCAAAAGCACAATAAACAGTGTTCCAACCAATC
>CM056824.1:30234211-30412470 GCA_029853015.1 Chelidonichthys spinosus
CCATGTCTCTACCGTCAACCTAACCCCTGTGGTCCATAACTGGTGTGCATGAGGATGTGAAAGTGGCCGTTGAATGGACAGCGGGAACGTGACCGCAGTGCACAATGAGCGCTCGGCCTCCTGGGGGGGATTGTTCACCGGTGTCTGGGCGGCAGCTTGACCTTCATTGACCTTCCTGGTTCTATGTGCGGTGACGGGGGGGGGGGGGTGAAGTCCACACTGTCACCTCCACTATTTCTCGCTGCATGTTAGCGTTAGCGCTGGTTTGTGAGATAAGCTACAGGGTTGGTACGGGTGCTGGAAATCCTTGAAAACACTTGAAGTTTAGTGCTTGGATTTAGAATAAAGTGCTTGAAATGTATATTCTATGTGATGACATATATGATATAATACAGTAAAAAGATCTCCATATTTGAGAGTATTTTCTGACATTTCTTTATGAAAAATGACTTTTGATGATGAACAGATGATGAAAATAGTTGGTGATTATATTTCTGTGGATCTGTTAGTGGAATTAGTTTTCCTTTCATTTGTGGTCCTTCTGTAAAAAGCTGTCTCCAAACATCATGTTGGTTGTTTAGAGGACAATAACATCTCATTTAATGTGATGAACAAGTGACAGAATAAGTAGACTGAATACTGACCATTGGATTGGTACAAAGATGGAGTTTACCACAGCAGGAAGGGGCTGGAAAAGCATGGAAATGCACCTTGAAATGCTTGAAAGTGATTGAATTTGACTTTGAAGAAGGTGTAGGAACCCTGGAGGAGGGACTCGCTCCGTGTCCTACTCCTGCAGGTGTTTTTTATTGCCTTGTGTTCTCGGTCCTAGAGGGACTTGAAGGTCCACAGGCTCCTGTGTTTCTGCTGCTAGGGACATGTGTTGGTTGCTGCAGTATTGAAAGAACAAAGTGTTGCTTTCATTTACAATTTGTAAAAAAAAGAACGTCAAAGTTTAGAGCTGCCAACATGGAGCCCGCGAGTGCCTTGTCGCCTCAGGGAGCCAACGAGTCACCCACGAGCTTGTCCTAAAAATAGTCCACTATGGAGATGTTAAGTTACGGCGTTTCTTTCCTAAGGCTAGCTTATGTTTTTACTTCTATGAAACGGCAGCGCCTCGTATTCTCACTACACCACTACGCCCTCCGGTTCTGAACAGTGAAGCCAAGCCAGGTCCTTAAAGCTGTGTTCTCATCGCTGGCCACCAGGGGGCGACTCCTCTCTGGTTGTATAGAAGTCTATTAGAAAATGGTCCTACTTCTCTCTGCTGGCCACCAGGGGGCGACTCCTCTCTGGTTGTATAGAAGTCTATGAGAAAATGGTCCTACTTCTCTCTGCTGGCCACCAGGGGGCGACTCCTCTCTGGTTGTATAGAAGTCTATGAGAAAATGGTCCTACTTCTCTCTGCTGGCCATCAGGGGGCGACTCCTCTCTGGTTGTATAGAAGTCTATGAGAAAATGGTCCTACTTCTCTCTTGATGTATTATCTCAGTAAACATAGTAAACATGAGTTTATGGTCTCAATCTCTAGTTTCAAGTCTTCTCCAATCCAGCATGATGTTCATTTAGTACATTATGGTCCATTTAGAGTCCACCAGACCAGAAAGCAGGGGATACTTTAGGGGGCGTGGCTTACCTGCTGATTGACAGGTGGCAACCACGCTCCCAATGCAGTTAGGTACTAAGATGACTTCAGCACTTAGCTGTAAAGTTGACCTTGAATTATGAAGCTAACTTTGTTAGCAGCTTCACACCAGAATCCACATGGATCCAGATCCAGTAAGGGTGCAGCTTTGTACTAATTGTGTGTTCCCCTTTCTATCAAACCCTGTTGACAAACAGTAAAATGAAGTAAGAGCAGCAGCAGCAGACCTCGGGCCCGATCCCCAGATGTGTGTTCATCACTCACTGCCCTTTACTGCAAGTTGGCAGGAGGAAGACCAAGTGTGTTGAAATGCCAAAGAATGGGCAGAGTTAGTGACACACACACACACACACACACACACACACACACACACACACACACACACACAGCTTCTGAGAGACAGAAAAACATTATGATTTTGATGTGTCAAATATATCAAATCCAATCTGAAACATGGTGAATAAACTGTTGTTTTATTGGTGCGTATCAACAGACCTTTGTAGGACAGGCACATGAGTGCAAGCTGAGGACAGACAGACAGGCAAGAAGACACACAGACTTCAACTGAGATTGAGGTGCTCAAAGTGGATGTTAGGTCACTGACAGAGTGGTTTAACAGTCATTTTCCAGGCTGGTTGTGAGGGCCATAACATAAAAATAGACATATATTTTCTTTATCTTATTAGCGTGATAACAGGTTATTTTGGGGCTGCACGGTGGTGTAGTGGGTAGCACTCTCGCCTCACAGCGAGAGGGTCCTGGGTTCGATCCCCGGGTCGGCCCGGTATCCTTCTGTTTGGAGCTTGCATGTTCTCCCTGTGTAAGTGTGGGTTCTCTCCGGGTCCTCTGGCTTCCTCCCACAGTCCAAAGACATGCAGGATGGGGATAGGTTAATTGATGACTCTAAATTGCCCGTAGGTGTGAATGTGAGTGGGAATGGTTGTCTGTCTCTACATGTCTCCCTGTGATAGACTGGCGTCCTGTCCAGGGTGAACCCTGCCTTAGCCCAATGACAGCTGGGATCGGCTCCAGCCCCCCCCCCGCGACCCTGAATACAGGATAAGCGGTAGACAATGGATGGAACAGGTTATTTTTTGCAGCCATGGAGAGACGAGAATAGCTCTCAGCTCCACTAGATGAACAGCAGCAGTCATAATGAGTCTGCTGGCCTGTGTCCTCCCACCTTTAGCCTCCTCCCACCTGTGTCCTCCTCCCACCTGTAGCCTCCTCCCACCTGTGTCCTCCTCCCACCTGTAGCCTCCTCCAAACTGTGTCCTCCTACCTGTAGCTCCTGTCTCCTCTGTCCTCCTCCCACCTGTGTCCTCCTCCCACCTGTCGCCTCCTCCCACCTGTGTCCTCCCACCTGTGTCCTCCTCCCACCTGTAGCCTCCTCCCACCTGTGTCCTCCCACCAGTGTCCTCCTCCAGTGTTTCCCCTAGAATTTTTTTCAGGCCCGGTGGTACCCACCGAAAAAACCCTAAACAGACAAGACGCGTGGGATGGTGTATTGGTGCAGTTGGATTAAGTCAGGTGGCACAGCAAGCAGTCTGCAATTCTGCTATTATTATATTTGCATTCAACATTTTTGTTCAACCAGAGTGTATTCAAGGTTTTCAAGGATTCAAGGAGAGAGTGACTTATTAAGGTGCCGGTTGATGGAAATGATCCAAAATTAGGGGCCGGAAAAATATGGCTGGAAAATGAGGAGCATCACATTAATAGCTACAGATACTTTTATACGTTATAAAACATTATAACGACATATGAGTGCATATATTGTCTTATTTTATCAAGTAAAATATAAGTTATAGGTTTACTCAACAGCCTAATAGTTCATAGAAATTCAGGTAGAAATAGGTTAACGCAGAGTTCCACAGCGTATCAAAAACAATCCTTATTTTATTAGGCTGCCTATGGCTTGATGTTGTTTTTAAGGAGCGCCGTCTCTGCATATATTTCTCGACAACACTCGACCTGCATCAGCGAATGTGCGCACGAGCGGATCTGTGCGAGCAGGCAGCGCAAGGAAAGCAGATTTTGGACGGAGACACAGCGGCATTTTTCTTATAAATGCACCGGTCCGGTTCCGGTACCGGTCCGGTTCCGCTCACACCACGAGTCTGAAGAGTGCAACAGCTTATCAAAATACAGTGTCAACTTTCCGTGTTTTCAAAGTAGAAAGCGGCATCGTGGTGGTTTAACGAGGCAGAGCGGCATCACAACAACATCAAGCACATAAAGTACGCGAAGAAGAACGTAGCGGGAGCGCGCGGCGAGGATTGTTGCGGCCGCGCGTCTTGCGGAGCAAGTCTACTGTGCTGCGCGGAGGCGCTCCTAATGTAAATGATTATTGATTTATGAATGAATTGATAGGTGGCTTATTTTTGGCGTATTGATTTTTTTTTTGGCCTGGCGGCAGGTCTCCTTGGCCTGGCGTCCTGCCAGCCCTGTACAATGGTAGGGGAAACACTGCTCCTCCCACCTGTAGCCTCCTCCAACCTGTAGCCTCCTCCCACCTGTGTCCTCCTACCTGTAGCTCCTGTCTCCTCTGTCCTCCTCCCACCTGAAGCCTCCTCCCACCAGTGTCCTCCCGCCAGTGTTCTCCTCCCACCTGTAGCCTCCTCCCACCTGTAGCCTCCTCCC
The DNA here is from genome assembly GCA_029853015.1 of Chelidonichthys spinosus. Lineage (NCBI taxonomy): Eukaryota > Metazoa > Chordata > Actinopteri > Perciformes > Triglidae > Chelidonichthys > Chelidonichthys spinosus. The sequence goes on from CM056824.1 coordinate 30,238,500, forward strand.
ACCTGTGTCCTCCTACCTGTAGCTCCTGTCTCCTCTGTCCTCCTCCCATCTGTGTCCTCCACCCAACTGTAACCTCTTCCCACCTCTGACCCCCTCCCACCTGTATCCTCCCACCTGTGACACCCTCCCACCGGTGTCCTCCTCCCACCTGTGTCCTCCTCCCACCTGTAGCCTCCTCCCACCTGTGACACCCTCCCACCTCTGTCCCTCTCCCGCCTGTAGCCTCCTCCCGCCTGTAGCCTCCTCCCACCTCTGTCCCTCTCCCACCTGTGTCCTCCTCCCACCTGTGTCCTCCTCCCACCTGTAGCCTCCTCCCACCTCTGTCCCTCTCCCACCTGTGTCCTCCTCCCACCTGTGCCCTCCTCCCACCTGTAGCCTCCTCCCACCTGTGTCCTCCTCCCACCTGTAGCCTCCTCCCACCTGTGTCCTCCCACCAGTGTCCTCCTCCAGTGTTTCCCCTAGAATTTTTTTCAGGCCCGGTGGTACCCACCGAAAAAACCCTAAACAGACAAGACGCGTGGGATGGTGTATTGGTGCAGTTGGATTAAGTCAGGTGGCACAGCAAGCAGTCTGCAATTCTGCAATTATTATATTTGCATTCAACATTTTTGTTCAACCAGAGTGTATTCAAGGTTTCCAAGGATTCAAGGAGAGAGTGACTTATTAAGGTGCCGGTTGATGGAAATGATCCAAAATTAGGGGCCGGAAAAATATGGCTGGAAAATGAGGAGCATCACATTAATAGCTACAGATACTTTTATACGTTATAAAACATTATAACGACATATGGGTGCATATATTGTCTTATTTTATCAAGTAAAATATAAGTTATAGGTTTACTCAACAGCCTAATAGTTCATAGAAATTCAGGTAGAAATAGGTTAACTCAGAGTTCCACAGCGTATCAAAAACAATCCTTATTTTATTAGGCTGCCTATGGCTTGATGTTGTTTTTAAGGAGCGCCGTCTCTGCATATATTTCTCGACAACACTCGACCTGCATCAGCGAATGTGCGCACGAGCGGATCTGTGCGAGCAGGCAGCGCAAGAAAAGCGGATTTTGGACGGAGACACAGCGGCATTTTTCTTATAAATGCACTGGTCCGGTTCCGGTACCGGTCCGGTTCCGCTCACACCACGAGTCTGAAGAGTGCAACAGCTTATCAAAATACAGTGTCAACTTTCCGTGTTTTCAAAGTAGAAAGCGGCATCGTGGTGGTTTAACGAGGCAGAGCGGCATCACAACAACATCAAGCACATAAAGTACGCGAAGAAGAACGTAGCGGGAGCGCGCGGCGAGGATTGTTGCGGCCGCGCGTCTTGCGGAGCAAGTCTACTGTGCTGCGCGGAGGCGCTCCTAATGTAAATGATTATTGATTTATGAATGAATTGATAGGTGGCTTATTTTTGGCGTATTGATTTTTTTTTTGGCCTGGCGGCAGGTCTCCTTGGCCTGGCGTCCTGCCAGGCCTGTACAATGGTAGGGGAAACACTGCTCCTCCCACCTGTAGCCTCCTCCAACCTGTAGCCTCCTCCCACCTGTGTCCTCCTACCTGTAGCTCCTGTCTCCTCTGTCCTCCTCCCACCTGTAGCCTCCTCCCACCAGTGTCCTCCCGCCAGTGTTCTCCTCCCACCTGTAGCCTCCTCCCACCTGTAGCCTCCTCCCACCTGTGTCCTCCTACCTGTAGCTCCTGTCTCCTCTGTCCTCCTCCCATCTGTGTCCTCCTCCCAACTGTAACCTCTTCCCACCTCTGACCCCCTCCCACCTGTATCCTCCCACCTGTGACACCCTCCCACCGGTGTCCTCCTCCCACCTGTGTCCTCCTCCCACCTGTAGCCTCCTCCCACCTGTGACACCCTCCCACCTCTGTCCCTCTCCCGCCTGTAGCCTCCTCCCGCCTGTAGCCTCCTCCCACCTCTGTCCCTCTCCCACCTGTGTCCTCCTCCCACCTGTGTCCTCCCACCTGTAGCCTCCTCCCACCTCTGTCCCTCTCCCACCTGTGTCCTCCTCCCACCTGTGCCCTCCTCCCACCTGTAGCCTCCTCCCACCTGTGTCCTCCTCCCACCTGTGTCCTCTTCCCACCTGTGACACCCTCCTACCTGTGTCCTCCTCCCACCTGTGTCCTCCTCCCACCTGTGACCCCCTCCCACCTGTATCCTCCCACCTGTGTCCTCCTCCCACCTGTGTCCTCCCCCCACCTGTGACACCCTCCCACCTGTGTCCTCCTCCCACCTGTGTCCTTCTCCCACCTGTGACACCCTCCCACCTGTGTCCTCCTCCCACCTGTGTCCTCCTCCCACCTGTGACACCCTCCCACCTCTGTCCCTCTCCCACCTGTAGCCTCCTCCCACCTCTGTCCCTCTCCCACCTGCGTCCTCCTCCCGCCTGTAGCCTCCTCCCACCTCTGTCCCTCTCCCACCTCTGTCCCTCTCCCACCTGCGTCCTCCCACCTATGTCCTCCTCCCACCTGTAGCCTCCTCCCACCTCTGTCCCTCTCCCACCTGTGTCCTCCTCCCACCTGTGCCCTCCTCCCACCTGTGTCCTCCTCCCACCTGTAGCCTCCTCCCACCTGTGACATCCTCCCACCTCTGTCCCTCTCCCACCTGCGTCCTCCTCCCGCCTGTAGCCTCCTCCCACCTCTGTCCCTCTCCCACCTCTGTCCCTCTCCCACCTGCGTCCTCCCACCTATGTCCTCCTCCCACCTGTAGCCTCCTCCCACCTCTGTCCCTCTCCCACCTGTGTCCTCCTCCCACCTGTGCCCTCCTCCCACCTGTGTCCTCCTCCCACCTGTAGCCTCCTCCCACCTGTGACATCCTCCCACCTCTGTCCCTCTCCCACCTGTGTCCTCCTCCCGCCTGTAGCCTCCTCCCACCTGTGTCCTCCTCCCACCTGTGTCATCCTCCCACCTGTAGCCTCCTCCCACCTGTAGCCTCCTCCCAGCTGTGTACTCCCACCTGTAGCTCCTCCCCCTGAGTCCTCCTCCCACCTGTAGCTCCTCCCACCTGCGGAGCCTATGTAGAAATCAACAGGGACATCAATAAAGATATTTATTGAGTGCTTATTGAGGTTCCTGGGTTTTTTTTTTTTTTTTTTTTTCGTTTTTTTTTCATCGTAATCCGACCCCTGGGTCCTTACCCCCACCAGGCAGGTCTCCTGTGCAACCCCATCACCCGCCCCCAGGTCCTAACCGCCAACAGGCAGGTGTAGTCTCCTGTGGAATCCCATCACCTGCCCCCAGTCCTAACCCCCAACAGGAGGCAGGTGTAGTCTCTGCTCACCGTTTTTATCCAACAAGTGCACGTTCCGCGTCGTCGTGGAGGGATTCCCCGGGTGTGGAGCCGCGCAGCGCCGCGGTAGTGTTTATCCCGCTGCGGGTGTGGGCGGACGGTCACCTTCACTCTCTGCCTGGACCTGATCGGAGGACCTCGTCCCGGAGCCTCGTGGGCGCGTCGGTTGGATGAGGACAACGCCGTTGCTCGTCTTCTTCTGTGACTCGCCTTTCTTCCTCCGGTGCACCGACACCGACCTGCCGCCCAGATCCGCCCGACACATCTCCGCTCCCCGCGGACCGCAGATCGCTCGCTCGGTCCACTTGGAGACCGTATCCGAGTATTAAGAGACCGAGGGACACGTGGGTTCCCGAGGCGCACCGTGGGATCCGGCTTTGATGCGCGCAGGTCCCCACTTCATATCCGTACTTTCTCCCAGTACGAACTGGTTTCCTCCTGGAGTCCGGCGCTGAGCTGAGACATGTCTCCTGGAAGGAGGTCCGGTCGGGGAGCCGCGGACACCGGGACGCTGCTGCTCGGATATCTGCTTCGTCTTTAAGGGGGAATCAGTTGGATCTCAGCGGTCTCCGGGCTCCGATTCACGGACTAACGCGCTCTTCTTTATGTCTGAACAGGTAAATATATATTTATGTCCTCGCGGTGTTTGATGCAGTAGACGGGTTGTGGATCTGGAGTCTGAGCATCCACACAAACATCTCACTTCTCCACATCAGTTTGACCGAACGGACCGGAATCCGCCTCCCGGTTCCGACATTACGCACCCCAGAACCAACACAACTTCTCAGGTATAACATATTCCGTTTATTATCAGATGACGATAAGATGATGGACTAAACTGTGCTGCTTATTGGTCGTATAGAAGGTGTTGTGTTCGTCACGCTTCGACCCTCTGCTGCGTGTTGAAGACATTCATCCTAAACATAATCATAAATCAACATAAATGCACTTTTCAACAACGCGACGCCTCCGCTGGTCGCAGCCCAGCGCAGCGGGCTTTCTATATCCTTAATGTAGCTGCGGGTCAACAGGTCCTCTCTCTCTCTCTCTCTCTCTCTCTCTCTCTCTCTCTCTCTCTCTCTCTCTCTCTCTCTCTCTCTCTCTCTATATATATATATATATATATATATATATATATATATTCTTTCTCTCTGTCTCTCTGCCTGTCTCCCCCTCTCTGTCTCTGATACATAAAGACTGAAGAAAGTACCGGTCCTGGTTTCTGAGCAGTGCTCGTTCTGCCTGGTGGTTCTGCGCTCCCGTCCGTGTTGGTTTTTCCGGAGTTAAGCGAACAAATGGGCAACAGGGGGCACTCTTTATCATTTTAACCGTCAGCTTCATCACTGCAGGTTACATTCGGGCCCACTTTGTGGTGTTTGTAGAATATGGAGCCTGTTTCATCTTAATGGTGCGGCTTACACCCCCCCACCTCCACCTGCATGCTCAATGCTCGGCCTCTCACATTTCTATGAAAGCCTCAATGCCACACCAGCTTCCCTTTTATCAGTTTAACATGTACCTGCTAAAGTAGGCTTTGCAGCCTGCAGGTCAGAGGAGGAAGACCATAAAGCTGCCAGTGCAAACCCCCACAGAGCTCTGTGATTGGTGGTCCAAACCCCCAGAGAGCTCTGTGATTGGTGGTCCAAACCCCCAGAGAGCTCTGTGATTGGTGGTCCGAACCCCCCAGAGAGCTCTGTGATTGGTGGTGTAAGGACTAAACGTTTTTCCCATTGCTGCTGTGGAGTCTTTGAGCAAGGTGCTTTCTTCCCAGATGTTTCTAAGCAGTGACTACTAAGAATGAGTAACATCATGGGAAAACAGCTAACCAGTATTACATTCCCAGTATAACTGCTGCTTTAATAATAGTGAGCAAACGATTGTGTTTTAAACATGGGAACCCCGACAACAAGGCAGCGATTCTAACATTTAGCACATTATGTAAATCTTTTAAAGAAGTAACAGACAGAAGGACAGATGCATGTAAACACAACGTTTGACAGGAAGTCTCCTCAGGATACCTTTCAGAATAAGATGCTTATTGTCTGTACAAACTTCCAGTATGTGCAGGCATTGGGGGGTCGGAGCTGAACTTGATGCTGAACACCAAACGTGTGACTTAGTAGAAACCCCTCCACATGGTGCATGGGAGGAACACACTGGTATGAAAAAGAGAAAGATAGAGCCGTATTTAAAAATACAGGAAACAAAATTAAATGTTTAAAATGTATTTATCTTTATGTATGATCATCTGATTTAATTTTCATTTAATTGAATTGTTGTCCACTAGATAAAGATGTTTGTCTTATGATGCAACAAAAATATGTTTCTTCACTAAATTTCAAGTTCTCGATCACGTCCCTTGTTGAGGGTTAGACCACGTTTCCACACAACCCCCTCAATCACTGCAAGGCTCACTGGGATCAATACGTCCTTGTCACTCATAACTCAGACCCCCCCAGCCCTGAACGCATCATCACTGCTCTGTGGAGACACACACACACACACACACACACACCTCAGGTTATAGGGATGTCAGGTAGTCAGGTTGTGTAGTCAGGTTGTCAGGTAGTCAGGTTGTGTAGTCAGGTTGTCAGGGAGTCAAGTTGTCAGGTAGTCAGATTGTCAGGTAGTCAGGTTGTGTAGTCAGGTTGTCAGGTAGTCAGGATGTCAGGTTGTCAGGGAGTCAAGTTGTCAGGTAGTCAGGGAATCAGGTAGTCAGGATGTCTGGTAGTCAGGTTGTCAGGTAGCCAGGGAGTCAGGTAGTCAGGTTGTCAGGGAGTCAGGTAGTCAGGTTGTCAGGGAGTGAAGTTGTCAGGTAGTCAGGTTGTCAGGTAGTCAGGTTGTCAGGGAGTCAAGTTATCAGGTAGTCAGGTAGTCAGGTTGTCAGGGAGTGAAGTTGTCAGGTAGTCAGGTTGTCAGGTAGTCAGGTTGTCAGGTTGTCAGGGAGTCAAGTTGTCAGGTAGTCAGGTTGTAGGGTAGTCAGGATGTCAGGGAATCAGGTAGTCAGGATGTCAGGTAGTCAGGATGTCAGGTAGTCAGGTTGTCAGGTTGTCAGGTAGTCAGGTTGTGTAGTCAGGGAGTCAGGTAGTCAGGTTGTCAGGGAGTCAGGTTATGTAGTCAGGGAGTCAGGTAGTCAGGATGTCAGGTAATCAGGGAGTCAGGTAGTCAGGTTGTCAGGTAGTCAGGGAGTCAGGTTATGTAGTCAGGTAGTCAGGATGTCAGGTAGTCAGGGAGTCAGGTAGTCAGGATGTCAGGTAGTCAGGTAGTCAGGATGTCAGGTTATGTAGTCAGGGAGTCAGGTAGTCAGGATGTCAGGTAGTCAGGTAGTCAGGATGTCAGGTAATCAGGTAATCAGGTTGTCAGGTAGTCAGGTTGTCAGGGAGTCAAGTTGTCAGGTTGTCAGGTAGTCAGGTTGTCAGGTAGTCAGGTTGTGTAGTCAGGGAGTCAGGTAGTCAGGGAATCAGGTAGTCAAGATGTCAGGTAGTCAGGATGTCAGGTAGTCAGGGAGTCAGGGAGTCAGGTAGTCAGGTTGTCAGGTAGTCAAGTAGTCAGGATGTCAGGTAATCAGGGAGTCAGGTAGTCAGGATGTCAGGTAGTCAGGTAGTCAGGATGTCAGGTAGTCAGGTTGTCAGGTAGCCAGGGAGTCAGGTAGTCAGGTTGTCAGGGAGTCAGGTAGTCAGGTTGTCAGGTAGTCAGGTTGTCAGGTAGTCAGGTTGTGTAGTCAGGGAGTCAGGTAGTCAGGGAATCAGGTAGTCAAGATGTCAGGTAGTCAGGATGTCAGGTAGTCAGGGAGTCAGGTAGTCAGGTTGTCAGGTAGTCAAGTAGTCAGGATGTCAGGTAATCAGGGAGTCAGGTAGTCAGGATGTCAGGTAGTCAGGTAGTCAGGATGTCAGGTAGTCAGGTAGTCAGGATGTCAGGTAGTCAGGATGTCAGGTTATGGAGTCAGGTAGTCAGGATGTCAGGTAATCAGGTTGTCGGGTAGTCAGGTTGTCAGGTAGTCAGGTTGTCAGGTTATGTAGTCAGGTAGTCAGGATGTCAGGTAGTCAGGGAGTCAGGTAGTCAGGATGTCAGGTTATGTAGTCAGGTAGTCAGGATGTCAGGTAATCAGGGAGTCAGGTAGTCAGGTAGTCAGGTTATGTAGTCAGGTAGTCAGGTAGTCAGGATGTCAGGTAATCAGGGAGTGAGGGAGTGAGGGAGTCAGGTAGTCAGGATGTCAGGTAGCCAGGTAGTCAGGTAGTCAGGTAGTCAGGATGTCAGGTAGTCAGGTAGTCAGGTTGTGTAGTCAGGTTGTCAGGTAGTCAGGTTATGTAGTCAGGGAGTCAGGTAGTCAGGATGTCAGGTAATCAGGTAGTCAGGTAGTCAGGTTGTCAGGTTGTGTAATCAGGTAGTCAGAATGTCAGGTAGTCAGGGAGTCAGGTAGTCAGGTTGTCAGGTAGTCAGGTAGTCAGGTAGTCAGGTAGTCAGGATGTCAGGTAGTCAGGTAGTCAGGATGTCAGGTAGTCAGGTTGTCAGGTAGTCAGGTAGTCAGGTTATGTAGTCAGGTAGTCAGGATGTCAGGTAATCAGGGAGTCAGGTAGTCAGGTTATGTAGTCAGGTAGTCAGGATTTCAGGTAATCAGGGAGTCAGGTAGTCAGGATATCAGGATGTCAGGTAGTCAGGTAGTCAGGTTGTCAGGTTGTCAGGTAGTCAGGATGTCAGGTTGTCAGGTAGTCAGTAGGGGTGTGAATCTTTGGCTTCACAGCGATTCGATTAACGATACAGTAGTTGGCGATTCGATTCAAGGACGATTTTTTGTTGTAACGATTCGATTCGATTCTGTAAACCATGATTCGATTCAGTAACTTGTAACCAAAATCCATGAAATAAACATGCAATAATGCAAGTGAGACTATCTGTATTCTTCTGAAAGGTGAAAAATAACATATTTATTCTAGAAAAAAGTAGTCCTGCATAATATTTTATTGCTCAGTTATTTTGAACATTATTCAATAGACTACATGCTGGCAGGGGAGATAGTGTCTTAAACGTATTAAAACATTAATCATAAATAAGAATCACGATTCATCCGATTAAATGCATTTATATCGATTATTGGTGGAGCCAAAATGATTAATTCTATTTATTTATTTTAGCAGATCGATTTAGTAGAATCTATAGGACTGACAATCGATTCATCGATTAATTGAACGAATCGTTACACCTCTAGTAGTCAGGTAGTCAGGATGTCAGGTTGTAGGGTAGTCAGGTTGTCAGGGAGTCAAGTTGTCAGGTAGTCAGGTTGTCAGGTAGTCAGGTTGTGTAGTCAGGGAGTCAGGTAGTCAGGGAATCAGGTAGTCAGGATGTCAGGTAGTCAGGATGTCAGGTAGTCAGTTTGTCAGGTTGTCAGGTAGTCAGGTTGTGTAGTCAAGGAGTCAGGTAGTCAGGTTGTCAGGGAGTCAGGTTATGTAGTCAGGGAGTCAGGTAGTCAGGATGTCAGGTAATCAGGGAGTCAGGTAGTCAGGTTGTCAGGTAGTCAGGTTGTCAGGATGTAAGGTAGTCAGGATGTAAGGTAGTCAGGTAGTCAGTTTGTCAGGTTGTCAGGTTGTAGGGTAGTCAGGTTGTAGGGTAGTCAGGTTGCAGGTGGTCAGTTTGTCAGGTAGTCAGGTAGTCAGGATGTCAGGTAGTTTGGTTGTGGAGTCATGATGTCAGGTAGTCAGGATGTCAGGTTGTCAGGTTGTCAGGTTGTCAGGTTGTCAGGATGTCAGGTAGTCAGGTAGTCAGTTTGTCAGGTAGTCAGGTTGTCAGGTAGTCAGGTTGTAAAGTAGTCAGGGAGTCAGTATGTCAGGTAGTCAGGTTGTAAGGTTGTAAGGTTGTCAGGGAGTCAGGTAGTCAGGTAGCCAGGTAGTCAGGATGTCAGGATGTCAGGATGTCAGGTAGTCAGTAAGTCAGGTAGTCAGGAAGTCAGGTAGTCAGGATGTCAGGTAGTCAGGTTGTCAGGTAGTCAGGATGTCAGGTAGTCAGGTTGTCAGGTTGTCAGGTTGTCAGGTTGTCAGGATGTCAGGTAGTCAGGTAGTCAGTTTGTCAGGTAGTCAGGTTGTCAGGTAGTCAGGTTGTAAAGTAGTCAGGGAGTCAGTATGTCAGGTAGTCAGGTTGTAAGGTTGTAAGGTTGTCAGGGAGTCAGGTAGTCAGGTAGCCAGGTAGTCAGGATGTCAGGATGTCAGGATGTCAGGTAGTCAGTAAGTCAGGTAGTCAGGATGTCAGGTAGTCAGGTAGCCAGGTAGTCAGGATGTCAGGATGTCAGGATGCCAGGATGTCAGGTAGTCAGGAAGTCAGGTTGTCAGGAAGTCAGGTAGTCAGGATGTCAGGTAGTCAGGTAGTCAGGATGTCAGGTTGTCAGGTAGTCAAGATGTCAGGTTGTCAGGTACTCAAGTTGTCAGGTAGTCAGGTTGTCAGGTAGTCAGGATGTCAGGTAGTCAGGAAGTCAGGTAGTCAGGAAGTCAGGTAGTCAGGATGTCAGGTAGTCAGGATGACAGGATGTCAGGGTGTCAGGTAGTCAGGATGTCAGGAAGTCAGGAAGTCAGGTTGTCAGGTAGTCAGGATGTCAGGTTGTCAGGTCGTCAAGATGTCAGGTTGTCAGGTACTCAAGTTGTCAGGTAGTCAGGTTGTCAGGTAGTCAGGATGTCAGGATGTCAGGTTGTCAGGTTGTCAGGTAGTCAGGATGTCAGGTAGTCAGGATGTCAGGTAGTCAGGATGTCAGGATGTCAGGATGTCAGGATGTCAGGTAGTCAGGATGTCAGGTTGTCAGGAAGTCAGGGAGTCAGGTATTGGCATCCTCACCGCCAAGATGTCCAACAATGCAGCTCACCGAGTGCTTGAACCTTAACCTCACTTCTTGTGACGTCTATTTAGAAAAGACGTGATTAAGTGATGCTACGTATTACATTTCCCATGATGCAAACTGACCCTCCCTGCCTGGTCAACGCCATGTTTTTTTTTTTTTTACTTTTTTCCTGATAAAAGTCACACTGGTGTAGATGAATACTTAATATTGTCAGTATAAACGCATCAGAAGGGACGAGGAGGAGCCGGTATTGGATGACTGAATGTGGCTGTTGACCACAAAACGTCCCGCTGCAGCCAACTCTGCTTGGCCGAAGCTCTCGGTGACTAACAGCGTGCTGGCTCCGCTTCACCTTCGTTCAGCCATCAAGTAGATAAACTGCTGCCTCCGAACGTCCAGCGCTGTTTCTTGTGTGTTTTCCACCAACGTATGACTTGATGGTGTAATTAAAGTCATCTCCAAACCGCCATGAGCAATCAGTTTGGTTCCCAATATAACAATAACTGCAGCACCTTGTTAGCACCAGCTGCACTTGTTGTGATTGCAAAATTTGCACAATATCTTTTGACCAGGTTTATTTAACCATAGCATGGTAGCATAGTAAATAATAATATACAATATTTAATAATTTCGTGTCAGTAGAACCAGCCTTGTGAAGAAAACCCAATTTTTTTCTCTCCTTGCTTTTTGTCTGAAGGTTTCCATCAATATTAACCTGCTCCAGTGTTTCAGGGGTAGCAGTAAAGACTTGAAGTAGAATCTGGTTGTTGGTTCACCCACGAGGTGATCAATGGCTCCTGTGTAGTTCCTCTCCCACTCAAACTGTTCAAGAAGCTCCAGCGAAGGCGTTTGGATGTCACATATGATCCAACATCACAGAGCAGTGCAGAGCCTGCCGACAGCCAATCAATGACGGCCAATCAGTCAAAGGGTTAAATGATCGTCACCACCAGTTTCTTTCATGGTTCTGGGTTTCTACCGTGTCCCAGTAACCTTCTGGGTTTCTATCGTCTCCGAGCCTTCACCACTTTGGGTCTTTACAGTAGAAATCTGGGGTTTAATAATTCACTCTAATAAGAATAATGGAGATGTTTCGAGTGGTTTTCCCAAAACAGTGAACTCTTTCTGGCCTTGAGACGGGTATCGGGAACGAAGTATCGCTCGTAAGTGTGCAGCCGCCAAGCCGGAGACGTGTCCATCTGTCAACGTATGTTGACACCACATCGGTTCCTAAGCGTAACTGAACTTATCTAGACTATGTAACGTGAAATAAGTCAGCACTGACTTTCACGGGCAGCTAGTGTTAGAAGTGGGAAGGGAAGCAGGGGGCGGGGCTTAGCCAAGGATCTACTGTGTGTGTTGAGTTACAAGTGACTCATCTAGAAGAGAGCATTAATATTCTTCACAAAGTAGAAGAAGTAAACGTCATCAGATGAGCCGAGACCTTGGATTGTTTCACAACAGAGAACCTTTTCAGCTTAATGTGTCTCCACTGTGTTTTAGTTTTATTCACCTTTTTTCCTCCTTTTATTTGGAGCTAAATCTGTGTAATCTCCATCTGCTCCAGCCGTCACATCTACCTCCTCTTCTGTCATTTGCTGGCAAAGACAACAACACTTTGTTGGCCCAAAATAACCAGACGCTGCCAGGATGCTTTTTAATATACTTCCATGATCACGGCTATTAAAAAGAATGTGGAAGGAACAAGCACGAAGGAATAATTAGAGGAATAAACAAATATGTAATATTCCTGTGTATCCGAGCCTTCTTATTCATACTAGTGGAATAGTTATCCAGTTAGAATGATGAAGTTGGCTCTGTTCAGAAAATCTTATGTTCCTCCAGCCTCACTTTGTCAGTGTCATAAACACTCATTACATCACAGTGTCTTTTCAAAATAAACTTCACAGGAAGTGAAGGCCTCTCTGGTTCCACCTCAGGGCCTCTCCTCCTCCTTCCTCCTCCTCCTCTCAGCAGTGTGTTCCTCTTATAACAGACATCCAGTTGTAAATCATCCACACTCAGTCAGGATCCTCCTGTGTGATTCTAGTGAGTTATTTCATACTCACCAGGTTTCTATCGTATCATCTTTGCCCCCTCCCCCCCCCCTCTCCTCCCATCCGTCATCTCACTTCCCCACCTCTCTCTCTCTCTCTGTCTCTCTCTATCTCTCTCTCACATCCAGCACCTCCTCCTCCGGTTTCCTTCCTTTAAAGCGTCTTCCATCTTTACATCACCACCATGACCTCTGACCTTCCTCACCTTTTCCTCTGACCTTCCCCACATTTTCCTCTGACCTCAGACCTTGCTCACCTTTTCCTCTGACCTCTGACCTTGCTCACCTTTTCCTCTGACCTTCCTCATCGATATCCACATTCATTTGTCTAAATGCATCAACCAAAACCTGGAGGATGGCTGGTTGACCTGAGAGGAATTCATACTAATTCATACTAATAATGGAATAACTTACTACATCATCACTTCCTCCGATAATAGAAGAGGTGTTTATGTGTTCAGACAGAACTCTTCTACTCAGGAAAGCCAGAGTAGGGTTAGGGTTAGCCTAACCCTAACGGTAAATAATTATTACCTCAATCAGATTTTATTGTTTGTTTTCCCACCGAAGCTCCAACCGTCGCTTTAGAGTAACACCTCCGTTTACACCTGCACGCCATCAGAATATTATTAATGAACCAGAAACATAACCATCCGGATCAATATCAGCAGGGCAGGTGGACATTTATATGATTGAGTTATATTGTCATGTCTTTTTCACGCCTTACGTCCCCAATGAATGTTCCGTATCGTTAAATGTGTCTAATGACCCCCCAAAAACAAGTCAATATATCAAAAAGTGATGAGTCATTTATCTTGAATACATTTACATCAAATTAGACAATCAATAGATAATCAATTATGCTCCAAATGCTGGCAGATAAATCATAATGTGCTATTTTATGTATTTATTCACTTATGTTCCTTCGTCCAGTCAAACATCTTCTTCACTGAGCTGATTCATCTGAATCCGTAAACGTGACTTTGTCTTCATTGTCTTCATCGTCCATGTTGTTCTGCGTCATTGTCACCCGTCAAAATAAGAGCGTTGTGATAGCGTATCCTGGAACTGAGCCGATGATCTAACAACATCATGATTACTTATGACCTATGTAATTCTATAAACGGCCATGCAATAGAAGTATTAATGAGATTTCTATTTAATTCTTTTAACACAAGACTTTGGGGAAAAAAAGTCCATAAACTCTTTAGGGACTTTTTCTTTTTCAGCATGTGTCATGAAGTCAAATATATATTCGTCATTGTCTGCAATTATTCCAACAACCCAAACATCAAAGAGAAAACATACTTCCTTCTCAATCTAGTGGTGTTTTCTTTTGAATGTTTTTTTAATAATATAATCATATTAATCTCCTTTACTGGGTCAACCAGCCACGTCGACCTTTACATTCAGTTACCTGAATATGAGGACAGACATTATTACATCTGATGTTAATTCACTTAAAGCACATTACATCTACTCCCAGCTGAGAGAGCGACTCAAATGAAACCATTACAGGGAGCTGACCTCCCAGTCCTCCCAGTCCCCCTCCCAGTGACGCTCACACTGCTTGTGTGTGTTTACACTCCACCTTGGTGTTGTGTGAGGCAGAAACTGGACGGGTGGTTTGTAGACGCGACGGGCTGATGTGTGACTCCAGACAGATTGTGTTAGCGGTGGCCGTCGGAGCGCCACAGCTGCTTCATGTCTATTTTTACCCGCCATAGATCCTCGCAGTCCCGTACTGTCACATGCAGACGAATGGAGGCCTTGGGACACTCGACACACACACACAGCGGGAATATTCACACACATGCAAATTCACACAACATTATGCATTCATGAAATTCACACTAGAGCATCTTCATCTTCTCTGCTCATTTAAAAACACAACCAGGTGGCAAAATCCTTTTATGTTCCTTTTAATTATTTAATTAAATATGAAAATAAATGAATACTAAAATAATTGAACCCCTAACCCTAATACATTCATTTATTTGTCTATATCTGTGCATATTTATTCATTTTCACATTAACCTGCACCTTAATTTGCTGACTGAGTCTTTTATTTCCTCATATTTCTTTGTTAATTTCTTGACTTTTTTAATTCAGTCATTTATGCAAAGGCAGCTTTGTACTCTGTACTCTGGCACAGCCATCAGCCAACAATGAGCTCATCTCTGGATCCCTGAGTTGAGCTTCATCCCACCGGCCACCTCGTCTTCCTCCCAGTGGGACGTTGTCTGTGGATCTCAAGTCCTTCCTGTTCATGGATGACTACCACATGTCTCTGTTTTCTGTTTTAAAACTCTTCTGTCAGTTTATTCATGTATGACCTCATGTATAAATAATGAATAGAGATTAAATATCTGGGAGAATCAACGTGATGTTGGAATTTTTAACTCACTCGTTGTGTCCTTTTATTACTTTCAGACAAACAGAACTTGAATCCACAGTTCCAGAAGCCTTTTTATATCTAACTATCACATGCGCCCACTTAACTCCGAACCCTCCAAGAAATACTTCTGTTTCATGGACCTTTGTTGGAAGTGCTGCTCTCTGTGAAACTTATATAATTGTCTTTTTCCACACGGGCCAAAAATAATATTCTTTCTCTACATCCACACATTTACACAATAAATTAATGTAAAATGTATTCTGTGTGGTGGCTGATCCACAAACCTGGTTCCATGTTGGTCCACACTGGTACAGATTTTTATGGTCCTCAGAGGATAAAGCTTACTGATTTAAGTATTCAATCAGATCCAGTGGGTCAAACTTTTACTCAGTCAATGAAATATCTCCCATGACCTTTCATCTGGCACCAGACATTCATATATATATATATATATATATATATATATATATATATATATATATATATATATATATATATATATATATATTATATAATATACATATAGACAGACAGACAGACCCGGTGAGGAGCTGGTTGCTGGTGCAGCTGCTGGATGGCAGCCAGCTGGCTCCTGATGAATCCAGCATATCACCAGATATCTTCACCCTCAGACGCTTAGTGAGAACAGCATCTGTGGATGAACAGGCTTGTTGTTGTTGGTTTTCTTGTTGTTGTTGGATGCGTCATTACAAAAATTAAATTACATTTGGTTTCCCACTGAATCTCTCTGTGAATAGAAAAGCATTCAGAATCCTTGAGTCAGCAGCGATAATGAAAGCTTTGAAGGGATTCCCGCTCGCTGGTGTGGAAATCCTCCGTGGTGAAACCGGAGGACTGTGGTTGTGTCTTTTCTCTGGAGTAATGTCTGTACCATAGTGCTGTGGTGGTTGACACCATAATGTGGTGGTAGTCACCATGCTTTGGTAGTCACCATGATGTGGTGGTAGTCACAGTGCTTTGGTAGTCACCATGATGTGGTGGTAGTCACAGTGCTTTGGTAGTCACCATGATGTGGTGGTAGTCACAGTGCTTTGGTAGTCACTGTGCTGTGGTGGTAGTCACCGTGCTTTGGTAGTCACTGTGCTGTGGTGGTAGTCACCGTGCTTTGGTAGTCACCGTGCTTTGGTAGTCACCATGATGTGGTGGTAGTCACCATGCTTTGGTAGTCACCGTGCTTTGGTAGTCACCGTGATGTGGTGGTAGTCACCGTGCTTTGGTAGTCACTGTGCTGTGGTGGTAGTCACCGTGCTTTGGTAGTCACCATGATGTGGTGGTAGTCACCGTGCTTTGGTAGTCACCATGATGTGGTGGTAGTCACCGTGCTTTGGTAGTCACCATGATGTGGTGGTAGTCACCATGCTTTAGTAGTCACCATGATGTGGTGGTAGTCACCGTGCTTTAGTAGTCACCATGATGTGGTGGTAGTCACCATGATGTGGTGGTAGTCACCGTGCTTTAGTAGTCACCGTGCTGTGGTGGTAGTCACCATGCTTTAGTAGTCACCATGATGTGGTGGTAGTCACCATGCTTTGGTAGTCACCATGCTTTGGTAGTCACCGTGCTGTGGTGGTAGTCACCATGCTTTAGTAGTCACCATGATGTGGTGGTAGTCACCGTGCTTTGGTAGTCACCATGATGTGGTGGTAGTCACCGTGCTTTGGTAGTCACCATGATGTGGTGGTAGTCACCATGCTTTAGTAGTCACCATGATGTGGTGGTAGTCACCGTGCTTAAGTAGTCACCATGATGTGGTGGTAGTCACCATGATGTGGTGGTAGTCACCGTGCTTTAGTAGTCACCATGATGTGGTGGTAGTCACCATAATGTGGTGGTAGTCACCGTGCTTTGGTAGTCACTGTGCTGTGGTGGTAGTCGCCATGCTTTGGTAGTCACTGTGCTGTGGTGGTAGTCACCGTGCTTTGGTTGTCACCATGATGTGGTGGTAGTCACCGTGCTTTGGTAGTCACCATGATGTGGTGGTAGTCACCATGATGTGGTGGTAGTCACCATGCTTTGGTAGTCACCGTGCTGTGGTGGTAGTCACCATGCTTTAGTAGTCACCATGATGTGGTGGTAGTCACCATGCTTTGGTAGTCACCGTGCTGTGGTGGTAGTCACCATGCTTTAGTAGTCACCATGATGTGGTGGTAGTCACCGTGCTTTGGTAGTCACCATGATGTGGTGGTAGTCACCGTGCTTTAGTAGTCACCATGATGTGGTGGTAGTCACTGTGCTGTGGTGGTAGTCACCGTGCTTTAGTAGTCACCATGATGTGGTGGTAGTCACCGTGCTGTGGTGGTAGTCACCGTGCTTTAGTAGTCACCATGATGTGGTGGTAGTCACCATGCTGTGGAGGTAGTCACCGTGCTTTAGTAGTCACCATGATGTGGTGGTAGTCACCGTGCTGTGGTGGTAGTCACCGTGCTTTAGTAGTCACCATGATGTGGTGGTAGTCACCGTGATGTGGTGGTAGTCACCGTGCTTTAGTAGTCACCATGATGTGGTGGTAGTCACCGTGCTGTGGTGGTAGTCACCGTGCTTTAGTAGTCACCATGATGTGGTGGTAGTCACCGTGCTGTGGTGGTAGTCACTGTGCTTTAGTAGTCACCATGATGTGGTGGTAGTCACCGTGCTGTGGTGGTAGTCACCGTGCTTTAGTAGTCACCGTGCTTTAGTAGTCACCATGATGTGGTAGTAGTCACCGTGCTGTGGTGGTAGTCACCGTGCTTTAGTAGTCACCATGATGTGGTGGTAGTCACCGTGATGTGGTGGTAGTCACCGTGGTGTGGTGGTAGTCACCGTGCTTTGGTAGTCACCATGATGTGGTGGTAGTCACCGTGCTTTAGTAGTCACCATGATGTGGTGGTAGTCACCGTGCTGTGGTGGTAGTCACCGTGCTTTAGTAGTCACCATGATGTGGTGGTAGTCACCGTGCTGTGGTGGTAGTCACCGTGCTTTAGTAGTCACCATGATGTGGTGGTAGTCACCGTGCTTTGGTAGTCACTGTGCTGTGGTGGTAGTCACCGTGCTTTGCTAATCACCATGATGTGGTGGTAGTCACCGTGCTTTGGTAGTCACCATGATGTGGTGGTAGTCACCGTGCTTTGGTAGTCACTGTGCTGTGGTGGTAGTCACCGTGCTTTGGTAGTCACCATGATGTGGTGGTAGTCACCGTGCTTTGGTAGTCACCATGATGTGGTGGTAGTCACCGTGCTGTGGTGGTAGTCACTGTGCTTTAGTAGTCACCATGATGTGGTGGTAGTCACCGTGCTGTGGTGGTAGTCACCGTGCTTTAGTAGTCACCATGATGTGGTGGTAGTCACCGTGCTGTGGTAGTCACCATGATGTGGTGGTAGTCACCGTGCTTTGGTAGTTACCATGATGTGGTGGTAGTCACCGTGCTGTGGTGGTAGTCACTGTGCTTTAGTAGTCACCATGATGTGGTGGTAGTCACCGTGCTTTGGTAGTCACCATGATGTGGTGGTAGTCACCATGATGTGGTGGTAGTCACCGTGCTTTGGTAGTCACCATGATGTGGTGGTAGTCACCATGATGTGGTGGTAGTCACCGTGCTTTAGTAGTCACCATGATGTGGTGGTAGTCACCGTGCTGTGGTAGTCACCATGATGTGGTGGTAGTCACCATGCTTTGGTAGTCACCGTGCTGTGGTGGTAGTCACCGTGCTTTGCTAATCACCATGATGTGGTGGTAGTCACCGTGCTTTGGTAGTCACCATGATGTGGTGGTAGTCACCGTGCTTTAGTAGTCACCATGATGTGGTGGTAGTCACCGTGCTGTGGTAGTCACCATGATGTGGTGGTAGTCACCGTGCTTTGGTAGTCACTGTGCTGTGGTGGTAGTCACCGTGCTTTGCTAATCACCATGATGTGGTGGTAGTCACCGTGCTTTGGTAGTCACTGTGCTGTGGTGGTAGTCACCGTGCTTTGCTAATCACCATGATGTGGTGGTAGTCACCGTGCTTTGGTAGTCACCATGATGTGGTGGTAGTCACCGTGCTTTAGTAGTCACCATGATGTGGTGGCAGTCACCGTGCTGTGGTGGTAGTCACCGTGCTTTAGTAGTCACCATGATGTGGTGGTAGTCACCGTGCTTTGGTAGTCACTGTGCTGTGGTGGTAGTCACCGTGCTTTGCTAATCACCATGATGTGGTGGTAGTCACCGTGCTTTGGTAGTCACCATGATGTGGTGGTAGTCACCGTGCTTTGGTAGAACCATGATGTGGTGCTAGTCACCGTGCTGTGGTAGTCACCATGATGTGGTGGTAGTCACTGTGCTTTGGTAGTCACCATGATGTGGTGGTAGTCACCGTGCTTTGGTAGTCACCATGATGTGGTGGTAGTCACCATTATGTGGTGGTAGTCACCGTGCTTTGGTAGTCACCATGATTTGGTGGTGTTCACCATGATGTGGTGGTAGTCACCGTGCTTTGGTAGTCACCATGATGTGGTGGTAGTCACCGTGCTGTGGTAGTCACCATGATGTGGTGGTAGTCACCGTGCTTTGGTAGTCACCATGATGTGGTGGTAGTCACCAGTTTAATACTGGCAATTTAGAGGGGGATGCGGCAGCCACTCCCAACTTGGACTTTTCCACTTTGTATTTGTTGTAACTAAAGCAGTTAGATAACACTGAGAGTAGAAAGTATGAGAATATATGAGAATAGTCACCATGATGTGGTGGTAGTCACCGTGCCTTGGTAGTCACCATGATGTGGTGGTAGTCACCATGATGTGGTGGTAGTCACCGTGCTTTGGTAGTCACCATGATTTGTTGGTGTTCACCATGATGTGGTGGTAGTCACCGTGCTTTGCTAATCACCATGATGTGGTGGTAGTCACCGTGCTTTGGTATTCACCATGATGTGGTGGTAGTCACCGTGCTTTGGT
Organism: Chelidonichthys spinosus; assembly: GCA_029853015.1. Taxonomy (NCBI): domain Eukaryota; kingdom Metazoa; phylum Chordata; class Actinopteri; order Perciformes; family Triglidae; genus Chelidonichthys; species Chelidonichthys spinosus. The sequence continues at coordinate 30,257,990 of CM056824.1, forward strand.
AGTCACCATGATGTGGTGGTAGTCACCGTGCTTTAGTAGTCACCATGATGTGGTGGTAGTCACCGTGCTGTGGTGGTAGTCACCGTGCTTTGGTAGTCACCATGATGTGGTGGTAGTCACCATGATGTGGTGGTAGTCACCGTGCTTTGGTAGTCACCATGATGTGGTGGTAGTCACCATGATGTGGTGGTAGTCACCGTGCTTTAGTAGTCACCTTGATGTGGTGGTAGTCACCGTGCTGTGGTAGTCACCATGATGTGGTGGTAGTCACCATGCTTTGGTAGTCACCGTGCTGTGGTGGTAGTCACCGTGCTTTGCTAATCACCATGATGTGGTGGTAGTCACCGTGCTTTGGTAGTCACCATGATGTGGTGGTAGTCACCGTGCTTTAGTAGTCACCATGATGTGGTGGTAGTCACCGTGCTGTGGTAGTCACCATGATGTGGTGGTAGTCACCGTGCTTTGGTTGTCACTGTGCTGTGGTGGTAGTCACCGTGCTTTGCTAATCACCATGATGTGGTGGTAGTCACCGTGCTTTGGTAGTCACCATGATGTGGTGGTATCCACCGTGCTTTAGTAGTCACCATGATGTGGTGGTAGTCACCGTGCTGTGGTGGTAGTCACCGTGCTTTAGTAGTCACCATGATGTAGTGGTAGTCACCGTGCTTTGGTAGTCACTGTGCTGTGGTGGTAGTCACCGTGCTTTGCTAATCACCATGATGTGGTGGTGGTCACCGTGCTTTGGTAGTCACCATGATGTGGTGGTAGTCACCGTGCTTTGGTAGTCACTGTGCTGTGGTGGTAGTCACCGTGCTTTGCTAATCACCATGATGTGGTGGTAGTCACCGTGCTTTGGTAGAACCATGATGTGGTGCTAGTCACCGTGCTTTGGTAGTCACCATGATGTGGTGGTAGTCACCGTGCTTTGGTAGTCACCATGATGTGGTGGTAGTCACCGTGCTTTGGTAGTCACCATGATGTGGTGGTAGTCACCATGATGTGGTGGTAGTCACCGTGCTTTGGTAGTCACCATGATTTGGTGGTGTTCACCATGATGTGGTGGTAGTCACCGTGCTTTGGTAGTCACCATGATGTGGTGGTAGTCACCGTGCTTTGGTAGTCACCATGATGTGGTGGTAGTCACCAGTTTAATACTGGCAATTTAGAGGGGGATGCGACAGCCACTCCCAACTTGGACTGCTCCACTTTGTATTTGTTGTAACTAAAGCAGTTAGATAACACTGAGAGTAGAAAGTATGAGAATATTTCTACCACAGTAGAGTGAACAGCTCTCTCTCTCTCTCTCTCTCTCTCTATCTGTCTCTCTCTCTTTCTCTCGCCCAGGCCGCTGCGTTGCGATGACGAGCGAGGAGGAGGAGGAGGGCCCCGCCGTGGCATCACCGAAGGTAACCATGCTGTCGGCGTTCTCCACAGTGACATCAGCAGCACCCAGGGGCAATGGCGACTCCTCCGCCTGCCGCCTCCCGCTTCCCGAGGAAGAGGAGGAGAAAGAGGTAGCTCTAGAGGAGGACGGGATCATTCAGGAGGAGGAGGAAGAGGTGGTGGAGTGTGAGGGAGACGATGAGGAGGAGGAGGAGGACGACGGCGGCAGCAGTGACACCAGTGTGCTGGTTGTCCCCTACCCAGAACTGGCCCCGGTGGTCTTCTTCTGCCTCAAGCAGACCACGTGTCCTCGCAGCTGGTGCATCCACATGGTCTCCAGCCCATATCCTTTATTAATATACAGGTGAACACGTATAATCACAGGGCCGACATGTAGAGACAGACAGGTACCCAGTCTACCACAGGGTCGACATGTCCACACAGACAACCATTCACACTCACATTCACACCAACGGGCAATTTATATATCATACATACTGTACGTGTCAATAATAGTAGTGAAACAATATCAAATACAAGCTAGATTAATAAAATAGAATAAATAGAATATTTAATGTCTATAGAAAAGTGGTGATTTGTGTTTTTGTCCCTTAAATGAAGGAGTAATGCAGCTGAGAGCAGAGATTCCTGTGATGGAGAGAAAGGGGGATAACTGTTTTTTTATCAGCAGACGTCCATCAGATGCTCTTCGCTCACCCATTAATCTGAAGAGAGTGAGAGAGTGTTTAATAGGTTCAGGACTGAGAGGAAAACCTCTTCAGTCAGAGGAAACCCTCTTTGGCTGCGATGGTATTTAATCGTCTGTCTCCTCCGCTACGAGAGGACCAACCATGAATCCATTAATTAGACGAGCCTGTGTGCTGCCAGGAACTAAAGAGAGGACAAACCACGAATCCAATAATTAAACGGAGCCCGTGAGCTGCCAGGAACCAAAGCTATGAGAGGACGAACTATGAATCCATTAATTAAACGGAGCCCGTGTGCTGCCAGGAACTAACGCTATGAGAGGACGAACTATGAATCCATTAATTAGACGGAACAGTCCTGTTTGAGCTCCAGTGGTGAAAACATACAAGTCAGATTCATGACATGAGAGAGCGAAGAAAAGGCTTGTCCATCTGCCACCAGAGAAGGAAGTGAGAGGAGTTGCCCCCTGATGGCCAGAAGAGAGCATGCAGCTTTAAGGACCTTGGTTGCCTCCTGACTACACGCCTTTAAAACCATCGATCGTCGACTGATGGTTCCTGATGTGAGCCACGGATCAGGCTGATGGTTCCTGATCTGAGCCTCGGATCAGGCTGATGGTTCCTGATCTGAGCCTCGTATAAGACCCATGGTTCCCATTAACGGTGTTTGACTCCAGATGTTCAGTCTGGTTGTTGGTGAGGGTTCCTCCAGGTCAGCTGCCCGTCTCCCTGCTCAGCAGCCAATCACATCGCTGTCACTGTGTGTGTGTGTGTCCACTCTCTCATAGTGAGTTCAGATTGATTGTTGGATTGGTTACGGCCCTGGTTACGGCCCTGGTTACGGTCACCACGGTCATGGTTACGGACGTAACATTTAAATCCAGAGTGAGTTAATTAAATGTTTTCGTACCTTTTCTTCTCCTTTTTCTTGCCCTCCTTCCCGCTTTCTCCACACTGGACTGTTTTGAGTGGCTGTAATCCTTCACCCACAACTCACTGGAGTTATATGAACTCATTTATTTTAACACTTCAATACAACAAATGAGAAGGTTAAAGCAGGTGTTGAAACGCCTCAGATTTATTATTCTATCAACCTTAATGTTGAACCTTCACCCTTATCAGTATGACCTTCAGCTCCTCGTCATCCTCGTCTCACTCAGCACTGTTCCTCGGCATAAGCTGCACTTCATTTTAACGGTGAACCTTTTCTTCGGTTAAGCGTTCCGTTCGGCCGTAAGTCTCACAGACAAATGAAGCCACTTAATACCGTTTCAGAGGGTACTTTATAGTTTAATCTGCTGACTTTTATGGATGTGAGAGGAGGCTAGCGCACGCAGGAGTGAGAGGAGCGTATCTGTTAGCCTCTTTACAGCACCGAAACACCAGAGCCATAAAACACCTTCAGCATTTAATGAAGCTGAAGCTTTCAATTCCAGCAGCAGATGTAAGGAAATACTGCTGTGATTGTTAAATGTGTTGATGAAGTGGCAGAGAAAACATATTCTAAAAGAGGGACAAACATACAGATGAGTCTCAACTTCATGTGTTTTCCAGATCTGGACATTACAGAGTCACATTACTTCATGAGTCCACCAGGAAACAGGATCCTGATTAACTACACGTTGACGTTGTTTTAGTGCTGAGACATCCCTGCTAAAAAAGCACTTCTATGTTCTTGCCTACAGCACTTTGATCATAACACTGTTGTACTTAAGGTAGCCTCGCTGAACAGTTACTACTTTAACACTTGTTTGTATTTTTTCGCTCTTACTTTATAGGCAATGATATGTTGTGGTTTCTTTGTTTCGACAGATGTACTTATTGTAAGTAGCTTTGGACAAAAGCCTGTGCTAGATACCCTAAATGTAAATGTAAATATTGCAGTGTAGTGTATTGTAGTGTCGTGTAGTCATATCACAAAATAAGTTATCTCAGGACACTTTACACATGGAGCAGGAATGAATCATCCATTCAAACACAAAAACAGGAGACTCCACAGAGGAAGTGGAGAAGGGAGAGGAAGGGACTGAAGGAGAGATGGTGAGGAAGAGGAGGCAACTGAAGGAGAGATGGTGGCGGAAGAGGAGGCAACTGAAGGAGAGATGGAGAGGAAGAGGAGGGAACTGAAGGAGAGATGGAGAGGAAGAGGGGGAACTGAAGGAGAGATGGAGGAAGAGGAGGGAACTGAAGGAGAGATGGAGAGGAAGAGGAGGGAACTGAAGGAGAGATGGAGAGGAAGAGGGGGAACTGAAGGAGAGATGGAGGAAGAGGAGGGAACTGAAGGAGAGATGGAGAGGAGGGAACTGAAGGAGAGATGGAGGAAGAGGGGGGAACTGAAGGAGAGATGGAGAGGAAGAGGAGGGAACTGAAGGAGAGATGATGGAGGAAGAGGGGGGAACTGAAGGAGAGATGGTGGAGGAAGAGGAGGCAACTGAAGGAGAGATGGAGAGGAAGAGGAGGGAACTGAAGGAGAGATGGTGGAGGAAGAGGGGGGAACTGAAGGAGAGATGGAGAGGAAGAGGAGAGAACTGAAGGAGAGATTGAGAGGAAGAGGGGGAACTGAAGGAGAGATGGAGGAAGAGGAGGGAACTGAAGGAGAGATGGAGAGGAAGAGGGGGAACTGAAGGAGAGATGGAGGAAGAGGAGGGAACTGAAGGAGAGATGGAGGAAGAGGAGGGAACTGAAGGAGAGATGGAGAGGAGGGAACTGAAGGAGAGATGGAGGAAGAGGGGGGAACTGAAGGAGAGATGGAGAGGAAGAGGAGGGAACTGAAGGAGAGATGAGAGGAAGAGGAGGGAACTGAAGGAGAGATGGAAGAAGAGGAGGAACTGAAGGAGAGATGGAGAGGAAGAGGGGGAACTGAAGGAGAGATGGAGGAAGAGGAGGGAACTGAAGGAGAGATGGAGAGGAAGAGGAGGGAACTGAAGGAGAGATGGAGGAAGAGGAGGGAACTGAAGGAGAGATGGAGAGGAAGAGGAGGGAACTGAAGGAGAGATGGAGAGGAAGAGGAGGGAACTGAAGGAGAGATGGAGAGGAAGAGGGGGAACTGAAGGAGAGATGGAGAGGAAGAGGAGGGAACTGAAGGAGAGATGGTGGAGGAAGAGGGGGGAACTGAAGGAGAGATGGGAGGAAGAGGAGGAGAACTGAAGGAGAGATGGAGAGGAAGAGGAGGGAACTGAAGGAGAGATGGAGGAAGAGGAGGGAACTGAAGGAGAGATGGGAGGAAGAGGAGGGAACTGAAGGAGAGATGGAGGAAGAGGAGGGAACTGAAGGAGAGATGGAGGAAGAGGAGGGAACTGAAGGAGAGATGGAGAGGAAGAGGAGGGAACTGAAGGAGAGATGGAGGAAGAGGAGGGAACTGAAGGAGAGATGGAGAGGAAGAGGAGGGAACTGTCCTCTAACTAGTACATAGAACTAGTCGTCTAACTAGTCCTTTATCTATTCATCTTATTAGTCATCTTATTAGTCCTCTAACTAGCCCTCTACCTAGTCCTCTTACTAGTCCTTTAAACAGTCCTCTAACCTCTTGATTACAACCAATATCTCCGGTTCTGTTGACTTGATGCAAATCTGTTTTGGTTTGGTGGACTAGTCTTTGATCAGGTCCAGGTTTCATCAACGTTGGTAGGGAAATTATTGCAAAGAGGATGTCTGGTGGTCTGATGGGAAAACGAAAATAACTCCCACATCGCTCTTCATCCCCCTCTCTCTCCCTCCCTCTCTCTCCCCCTCTCGTTCGCTCTCTGTCTCTCTCTCTCTCCTCTCTCTCTCCTCTCTCTCTCCCTCTGTCTCTCCCTCCCTCTCTCTCCCCGACCCTCTCTCTCTCCCCCTCTCTTTCTCTCTCTCCCTCCCTCTCTCCCCCCGACCCTCTCTCTCTCCCCCGCCCTCTCTCTCTCTTTCTCTTTCTCTTTCTCACTCTCTCTCTCCCTCCCTCTCTCTCCCCGACCCTCTCTCTCTCTTTTTCTCTCCTCTCTCTCCTCTCTCTCTCCCCCTCTCTTTCTCTCTCTCTCTTTCTCTCTCTCTCTCCCTCCCTCTCTCTCCCCGACCCTCTCTCTCTTTTTCTCTCCTCTCTCTCCTCTCTCTCCTCTCTCTCTCCCCCTCTCTTTCTCTCTCTCTTTCTCTCACTCTCTCTCCCTCCCTCTCTCCCTCCCTCTCTCCCCCCGCCCTCTCTCTCTTTCTCTTTCTCTCTCTCTCTCTCTCTCTCCCTCCCTCTCTCTCCCCGACCCTCTCTCTCTCTTTTTCTCTCCTCTCTCTCCTCTCTCTCTCCCCCTCTCTTTCTCTCTCTCTCTTTCTCTCTCTCTCTCCCTCCCTCTCTCTCCCCGACCCTCTCTCTCTTTTTCTCTCCTCTCTCTCCTCTCTCTCCTCTCTCTCTCCCCCTCTCTTTCTCTCTCTCTTTCTCTCACTCTCTCTCCCTCCCTCTCTCCCTCCCTCTCTCCCCCCGCCCTCTCTCTCTTTCTCTTTCTCTCTCTCTCTCTCTCTCCCTCCCTCTCTCTCCCCTTCTCTTTCTCTCTCTCTCTCTCTCTCCCTTCTCTCCTCTCACTCTCTCACTCTCTGTGACTATTTACTTCTGGTAAAATTCGATCGGTTGCCACGGAAACCAGAGGTCGTTTGCCTCCTGTGCGTCTCTTTGGATACAATAAAAACAGGAGTTGGGAGGCGAGAGAGGAGAGACAAGGAGAGAGAGACACTGGGAGAGAAGAAGGGAGATAGAGACACGGGGAGGGAGGGAGACAGGGAGAGAGAGAGACAGGAGAAAGAGAGAGACGGGGAGAGAGAGAGACACTGCTGCTTCCTCTCATCCTCGGGGCGGTGGTGTCTGATGGTCTCTGATGTTCTCTGATGTCACCGCGGCTAATCTGGCCCTCCAACATCCTGGATGGGTTTCCTGCCAGCGTGCTGGCTGATCCAGATTCAATAGGGTGCCCATCTGCCACTTGTGTTCATCAGATCCACCCGTCGCTCCTCCACAGTCCAAATATGGTCACTTCCTTCACTGGGTGATAAAATCAAAGATGGCGATGGCCAAAATATCAAACTCAAGGCTTCAAAACCGTCATCCACAAACCAACGTGTGACTTCACCATAAGGAATACCACTTCTTCTATACATCCTGTGTAAATATTTACTAGTATTTCTGAATTTAAATCAGATACCTTTTTGTTTTAGGTACATATATCATACCTCAATAAAATACCAAATATGTGTAAATAATATACTATACTTTATAATTAAAATAGAATACTTTTTTTCCATTTATATGTAAAATAGTCACCGGGTAGCACCTGTGAACCCAGCAGCCTCCCCAGCTGCTGTCCTGTGATGCTGCCTGTACATGAGCTGCCTTAAAAGACCTGTCTGTCTCTCTTCACTTCTGAAAAATGAGTCCATTAGTGGAGGAGCCTGGGAGGCTTTCCTCTCCCTCACACATCCACGCTGAGCTGCAGGGAGAAACAGCTGGAACCAGAGAAGATTTACTCAGGACTGGTTTTCTACAAGTGTTTCACCCCCGGAGTTATTTAACCTTATTTGCTGTTGTCTGATACCAGAGAGTTTCTCAGAGTCTGTCACTCACTGATGCAGGCAGCTTGACATGGGCCAGCAAGATCTAGACCTGGGCCAGTGAGATCTCTTATCCTAGATCTCTGAACTGATGTGTTTTATCCAGCAACTCTTTATCTGCAGAGAAAGAGACATCTGTGTGTTTGGTACCAAACCATTTAAAGTTGATCTGATAGAGATTTTATGTCTTTGTGCTCTCGGTTAGGTGTTACAATCTCCCGACGTTGCCTCACATTAACGGTGATTAGCCTGCTGGTCATCAATACATAACCCGCCTCGCAGCCGTGCTGACATGTCTAAACATCCCCATCAGCTGACATGCATTGATTTCATGTTTGATTTAATGTGTGTGCTCACGTGTGGGTGGGTGAACATGTTTGTTTAGTTTTGCACGTGCATATCTGAGTTTGTGTACTTCCCTGCTGCCGTGGCGAGTGGGAGTTCGTGTGCACGTTCACGAGGCTCCGTCTCTGGTGTTTACGTGTGTTGCCCACTCACAGCCTATCTTTAAAGGTGTTGCTGTGCTTCCTCCAGCGCTCGTCTCTTTCTGGGAAGGGGCACGTGAAGCCAAGAGCATGTTGAGGGTCGGGTCTTTGCTGCAGATTCTTCCACCGTCCAGCCTCGGGGAGGGATCGGAACTTAACGACCAGACTTGGGGAATCTGACCTTGCTGAGGGATCAGACCTCGCCGTTCACCAAGCTTTGCTCACTCCCCCAACACGCACACAAACTGCATATTGAATCTCTCCGTCACTCTCAACTTCTTTGTCTTTTCTCTGACACGCAGCACGGTTTTACACGTTCAACTCGCTCCGTTAAACCTTCCCTCTAAACAAGTGTGGTTCCAGCTGTGCTACTTTCAGAGCTACGCCTCAGATATCGTCTCCTGCATGTGTGAGTGCCGGGGGAGTAATACAATTAAATGGAGATTGCTAGTTTAATGTCCTACACATCGTAAACATCACACATTATAAGGACAGCAACATTCAAACCGCCGTGATCTCAGAACAGAAACATCTGAAGGCCTTTGTTTACCTTTTTTAATTCCTCCGGGCTTTCCTCCGTCATAACACTATGAACTGTGGGTAATTCCCTCAGGCAAAGTCAACATCAATGCTGACTTACGGAAAGTGGGAATAAAGGGCTCAAAAAGGCTGCTGAGTGAGTCCTCGTGTACCTGACAATTTGACAGTGGGACAGACCTGAATCCACAGGGACTTAACGGGACACACATCTCAGTCCGTAAGGGGAGACATTGGGATCTGGCCTCAACATGAGACTTCATTATCTTTAAACTGACAAACTGAATTCATAGTATGATTCAGGCGGGATCAGACATTTCTTTGTCCATCTGGGTTGATTATCCTACATTATATTTTCAAAATGATGTCCCATGGTGGACACAGGAAGGGCGGGGCTTGTCTATTTGCGGTTTCTGTGATAATGGCTCTTATACGCATACATTTTCTTTGGACAGTGTTAACAGTGTAACTTCCGTATAGTTTAAATGGACCCTACAGGGTTCTCCTTTCTAGCGCTGTTACAGTTTTACAATAATAATAACCATACATTTCATAAACTATGTGTCAGTCTTCTCTGAGATGTAAATGTATCATCCTGTTTCTACCTCCACACTCAAGCTTCTTCCTTGACCGTCTGTTTCCACGTGGTTCGAGCGAGTCAGCATGCTGGTCATCCTGCTCAACTGTGTCACTCTGGGGATGTACCAGCCCTGTGAGAACATCGACTGCTCCTCAGACCGCTGCCAGATCCTGCAGGTGCACACACACACACACACACACACACAAACACACACACACACACACACACTCTATCTACTCACTATCCAGGGAGGTACACCTTAACATGAATACAACCTATAATAAGCTAATATAAATCTTCTTGTTTGTTTAATATTATGGTGAGGAATTGTGATGTAGAAATGCCAAAATAGAATTTAAATACAAATCTATCAACTATTTTTTATTTTGTATTTTAACCCTTGATATAGAGAACTGTGTGGAGGACTGTCCTCCTATTCCTCCTCCCTCTCCTCTTCCTCCCCTCCTCCTTCCTCTCCTCCCCCCTCTCCTCTTCCTACTCCACCTCCTCCTCCCTCCCCCCTCCTCTTACATTTACATTTCCTCTTGCTCCTCCTCCTCCTAGCATGTGGTCTTCATGGCTCAGTGTTCAGGACCTCCTTGTGTACCGCAGCTTCTCCCTGTCTCATCACTTTAAGGCCTGAGTGGGTGTAACATCTGTGCACGAGCGTGTGCACGTATGTCTTCCATCTGTTGCTGCCTGTCGAATCGCTGCGTCGTCCATTTTTCCCACATTCTCACACGAGCACTAACACACACCACACTCATGTAACAGCCAACACAGTGCATTGATTGGCTCCCCGGGAGAGGCGGACGCTGAGTCGGACCTCATAGAAATCCTCCTGCTGGTCTCTGTAGACCCGATTCAGTAGCAGCATGGGTTCAGTGCACCACAGCGCTGCCGTCAATACTCTCATCTCAGAAAAGCCCTGGTTCAATACCAACGTTTCTATGGAGCCTCACAGCTGGTCTCCAAGTCCTCATCACACTTAAAGACCTCAGGAAGGAGTTTGGTCACTATAAAGTGGTGGATAGATGGATGGATGGGTAGATGGATAGGAGGGTGATGGCTGGTTGGATTGATGGATGGATGGATAGGTGGATGGATGGGTGGATGGATGGGTGGATGGATAGGAGGGTGATGGATGGATGGGAGGATGGATGGATGGATGGGTAGGTGGATGGATGGATGGGTAGATGGATAGGAGGGTGGATGAATGGATGGATGGATGAATAGGAGGGTGGGGCGATGGATGGATGGTTGGATTGATGGATGGATGGATGGTGATGGATGGATGGGAGGATGGATGGATGGATGGGTAGGTGGATGGATGGATGGGTAGATGGATAGGAGGGTGGATGAATGGATGGATGGATGAATAGGAGGGTGGGGCGATGGATGGATGGTTGGATTGATGGATGGATGGATGGTGATGGATGGATGGACGGATGGGTGGATTGATGGTTGGATAAAAGGGTGGGTGGGTGAATGGTTAGGAGGGGGATGGATGGATGGATAGGAGAGTGATGGATGGATGGATCGATGAATGAATGGATGGATGGATAGGAGGGTGATGGATGGATGAATGGATGGATGGATGAATGGATGGGTTGATGGAGGGATGGATGGATATTAGGGTGATGGATGGATGGATGAATGGATGGATGGGTGGAGGAATGGATAGGAGGGTGATGGATGGATGGATGGATGAATGAATGGATGGGTGGATGGATGGGTGGATGGATGGATGAATGGATGGATGGATAGGAGGGTGATGGATGGATGCATGGATGGATGGATAGGAGGGTGGGTGGATGGATGGATGGATGGATGGATGAATGGATGGGTGGATGGATGGATAGGAGGGTGATGGATGGATGCATGGATGGATGGATAGGAGGGTGGGTGGATGGATGGATGGATGGATGAATGGATGGGTGGATGGATGGATGGATGGATAGGAGGGTGGGTGGATGGATGGATGGATAGGAGGGTGATGGATGGATGGATGAATGGATGGATGGATGGATGGATAGGAGGGTGATGGATGGATGGATGGATGGATGAATGGATGGATGGATGGATGAATGGATAGGAGGGTGGGTGGATGGATGGATGGATGGATAGGATGGTGATCGATGGATGAATGGATGGATGGATGGGTGGATTGATGGATGGATAAAAGGGTGGGTGGGTGAATGGATGGATGTATGGATAGGAGGGTGGTGGAGTCCTCGACCGCCTCCAGGACGTGTTTGACCAGCGAGCTGAACTTGAATGTGAGTCGCTAGAGGGAAGTGACATGACTTCCCTCGAGCGACCCTGTGACCTGTGATCAGTTCCTGAAGAGGCCTTTATAATCTCAGCTCCCTGGATATGTTTCCTCTTTCTGAAAGGATGTAGGGATGTTTGATGCCACCACGATGCCGTCATGAGTAGTGTATGGTTACAGTGATGCCCCTCCCCCACCTGAACACAAAAACTGATAACAGTCGCATTTCTATCTTTACAAACTGTCGTCATGTAACATCAAGACATGTCAAGACACCAATTTCCGATTACAATGAAACACTGGTATGCTAAACAAAAGGGTAGGATGGCCAAATGTCACTGCTAAATATAACTAGGGTTAGCTCCATGTAGTAGTACAACATATTCCATCAACTTACAGGTGTAGCCAACCTCTGTACATTAGTCCAGTATTGGTCATATCACATTTCAGAATATGCCCAAATTCATTGCTTTGGTCGAATTGTTTTGTAAATGATTGATGCTCATCTTGAAAATGTCCTTTGTGATGTATTTGCTCAGCCGACCCGAGAGGACTTGAAATCCTGAATTTAAGGTTTTGAAAAATTAAATCAAGCCAATTCAATGAAGTTACTGCAACTTGAATTTAGATTGAAATTAATTTACGCAGAGGTTTGAGGTTAAATGACTTGCAATATTAAGTTGATGTAATTACCAACATTATTGTGTCAACACAACTCAAAAAAACTAAATAATGTTTGTAATTTAAAAGTTGTATCTAAATTAGTACATTAGATCTTTTTATTTGCAGCCATGCATATAATTGGTGGTTGATATAAGTGGAAGTGTTCAAATTTAAGTGGAAGTAACAGATCGCCTGATTATTTTTTAGATTGTACTTCTCTCTTGTGGCCACCCGGGGGCGTCTCCTCTCTGGTAGTATAGCATGTATAGCATATACACTCAACAAAAATATTAACGCAACACTTTTGTTTTTGCTCCCATTTTTCATGAGATGGACTTAAAGATCTAAAATCCATTCCAGATACACAATATTACCATTTCTCTCAAACATTGTTCACAAATCTGTCTAAATGTGTGATAGTGAGCACTTCTGCTTTGCTGAGATAATCCATCCCACCTCACAGGTGTGCCACATCAAGATGCTGATCTGACATCATGATTAGTGCACAGGTGTACCTTAGACTGTCCACAATAAAAGGCCACCCTGAAATGTGCATTTTTTTGCTTTATTGGGGGTCTGGGGACTCAGAACCAGTCAGTATCTGGTGTGAACACCATTTGCCTCATGCAGTGCAAAACATCTTTTTCGCATAGAGTTTATCAGATTGTCAATTGTGGCCTGTGGAATGTTGGTCCACTCCTCTTCAATGGCTGTGCGAAGTTGCTGGATATTAGTGGGAACTGGTACACGCTGTCGTATACGCCGGTCAAGCACATCCCAAACATGCTCAATGGGTGACATGTCCGGTGAGTATGCTGGCCATGCAAGAACTGGGACATTTTCAGCTTCCAAGAATTGTGTACAGATCCTTGCAACATGGGGCCGTGCATTATCTTGCTGAAACATGAGGTGATGTTCATGGATGTCTGGCACAACAATGGGCCTCAGGATCTCATCACGGTATCTCTGTGCATTCAAAATGCCATCAATAAAATGCACCTGTGTTCTTCGTCCATAACAGATGCCTGCCCATACCATAACCCCACCACCACCATGGGCCACTCGATCCACAACATTGACATCAGCAAAGCGCTCACCCACACGACGCCACACACGCTGTCTGCCATCTGCCCTGAACAATGTAAACAGAGATTCATCCGTGAAGAGAACACCTCTCCAACGTGCCTGACGCCATCGAATGTGAGCATTTGCCCACTCAAGTCTGTTACGGCGACGATCTGGAGTCAGGTCAAGACCCCGATGAGGACGACGAGCATGCAGTTGAGCTTCCCTGAGACGGTTTCTGACAGTTTGTGCAGAAATTGTTTGGTTATGCAAACCAATTGTTTCAGCAGCTGTCTGAGTGGCTGGTCTCAGACGATCTTGGAGGTGAACCTGCTGGATGTGGAGGTCCTGGGCTGGTGTGGTTACACGTGGTCTGCGGTTGTGAGGCCGGTTGGATGTACTGCCATATTCTCTGAAACGCCTTTGGAGATGGCTTATGGTGGAGAAATGAACATTCGATGCACGAGCAACAGATCTGGATGACATCCCTGCTGTCAGCATGCCAATTGCACGCTCCCTCAATGCTTGTGGCATCTGTGGCATTTTGCTGTGAGACAAAACTGCACATTTCAGAGTGGCCTTTTATTGTGGGCAGTATAAGGTACACCTGTGCACTAATCATGATGTCAGATCAGCATCTTGATGTGGCACACCTGTGAGGTGGGATGGATTATCTCAGCAAAGCAGAAGTGCTCACTATCACACATTTAGACAGATTTGTGAACAATGTTTAAGAGAAATGGTAATATTGTGTATCTGGAATGAATTTTAGATCTTTAAGTCCATCTCATGAAAAATGGGAGCAAAAACAAAAGTGTTGGGTTTATATTTTTGTTGAGTGTATAACATTGCTAACATGAGTTTATGGTGTCAATCTCTAGTTTCAACTCTTCTTCAATCCAGCATGATGTTCATTTAGTACATTATGGTCTATTTAGAGTCCACCAGACCAGGAAGCAGGGGATGCTTAGGGGGCAGGGTTACCTGCTGATTGACAGGTCACTACCACGGTACAAATGCTAGATAGCTTCTTAGCTTTAACACGTAGCTGTAAAGTTGAACTTGAATTATGATGCTAACTTTGTCGTGCTATATAAATATAGTGGATTGGATTGGATTAGCAGCTGCGCACCAGAATCCACATGCATCCAGATCCAGTAAGGTTGCCGATCTCTTTCAGATCCACCCGTGTGTAGATGTGGTTTTTACTGATCTGGCGGAGTTTTCATCTTCAGGGTTCAGCGATCTTTACCAAAGGTGACACCTCATCCATCTTTCCTGTTTCACAAAGGTCAAGGTTGCAAACAGAGGCCGCTCCTCTACATCAGTAGGCCGGTCCTGTGTCCCCACACTGCTCCAGGACTGCTGAGTAGGACGCTTCTCTCTGACAAAACAAAGATCCACATCAGTGGTTCACATTCAGATTGTGTTGCCTTCAGTACTTCTCTCTGAAAATCAAATTACAGGCGACGCCAAGCGTGTCACTTCCTCCCTAATCCCTGACACACAGAGAAGAACACCAGCTAATCTGGGCTTTTTGCTCACAACAGCAATAACACGCTTTGGCAAGCTGAGATCTTTGATTTATTTGGAGAGCTTGCTCTCTTCTTTTAATTACATGCTTGATTAAAGCCGAAGTTAGGTGGGGGGATGTCCATATGGGGCTCTTTTCTGATTACTGCACAAACAAATTATTTTCCATTAGCCCAGCGTTTAGAGCAAACTGCTCAACCGAGGAGGGGGGGTTAACAGAGAGATGGAGATATTAACACCATCGCACTGCTACACTCACAGCTGTAACTGATCATTTCATATTCCCTCTCTTTCGACCGCGCACACAGCTGGTACCAACGTAGTGATCACATAAATCACGTGACTACAAACTAGCGATGTCAACGGTTCACAAGATTGACTCTGGTTCTAGCTTCATTTACGTCTCCATATACGTCTCAGCTGAGCTGTTCAGACAGGACGACACAGCTGGGAAGAACTGGTCCTTGGTGCCTGTTGCGCTACGGCGAGCTCTGTGTGTCCTGTCAATCAGCAGGTAGCCCCGCCCTAAATCATCCCTTGCTTTATGGTCTGTTTGACTGTAAATGGAATGATAGACATCAACCAGCAGGGAGCAGACTTGAACCAGCAGGTATCGGACTTGAACCAGCAGGTAGCAGACTTGAACCAGCAGGTAGTGGACTCGAACCAGCAGTTAGTGAACTTGAACCAGCAGGTAGTGGACTTGAACCAGCAGGTATCGGACTTGAACCAGCAGGTAGCAGACTTCAACCAGCAGGTTGCAAACTTGAACCAGCAGGTAGTGGACTTGAACCAGCAGGTAGTGAACTTCAACCAGCAGGTAGCAGACTTCAACCAGCAGGTTGCAAACTTGAACCAGCAGGTAGTGGACTTGAACCAGCAGGTAGTGGACTTGAACCAGCAGGTAGCAGACTTCAACCAGCAGGTTGCAAACTTGAACCCGCAGGTAGTGGACTTGAACCAGCAGGTAGCGGACTTCAACCAGCAGGTTGCAAACTTGAACCAGCAGGTAGTGGACTTGAACCAGCAGGTAGTGAACTTCAACCAGCAGGTAGCAGACTTCAACCAGCAGGTTGCAAACTTGAACCAGCAGGTAGTGGACTTGAACCAGCAGGTAGTGAACTTCAACCAGCAGGTAGCAGACTTCAACCAGCAGGTTGCAAACTTCAACCAGCAGGTAGTGGACTTGAACCAGCAGGTAGTGAACTTCAACCAGCAGGTAGCAGACTTCAACCAGCAGGTTGCAAACTTGAACCAGCAGGGAGCAGACTTGAACCAGCAGGTAGTGGACTTGAACCAGCAGGTATCGGACTTCAACCAGCAGGTAGCAGACTTCAACCAGCAGGTTGCAAACTTGAACCAGCAGGTAGTGGACTTGAACCAGCAGGTTGCAAACTTGAACCAGCAGGTAGCAGATTTGAACCAGCAGGTAGTGGACTTGAACCAGCAGGTAGTGGACTTGAACCAGCAGGTATCGGACTTCAACCAGCAGGTAGCAGACTTCAACCAGCAGGTTGCAAACTTGAACCAGCAGGTAGTGGACTTGAACCAGCAGGTAGTGAACTTCAACCAGCAGGTAGCAGACTTCAACCAGCAGGTTGCAAACTTGAACCAGCAGGTAGCAGACTTGAACCAGCAGGTCTCCACCTCCAGTGGGCATTACCAGGTTTTGTTTGTTTGTGTCTCCAAAGCTCTGAGAAACTACGTTATCTTCCTTTTTAATTCTTGACATGTGTCTGTCTGTCTTTGTGTCTCTGTCTCTCAGGCCTTCGATGCTTTCATCTACATCTTCTTCGCCATGGAGATGGTTATAAAGATGGTCGCCCTGGGAATCTTTGGTCGACACTGTTACCTCGGCGACACGTGGAACCGACTGGATTTCTTCATCGTCATGGCAGGGTGAGGACTTCCTGTTTCCTTTATTTCATATTTCTTAGTGCAAGTTAAAGGGGGTGTGGCATACTGGTCAGGTTGTTTGGGGTGTGGCATAATAGTCAGGTTGTTGGGGGGTGTGGCATACTGTTCAGGTTGTTGGGGGGTGTGGCATACTGGTCAGGTTGTTTGCGGTGTGGCATACTATTCAGGTTGTTGGGGGTGTGGCATACTGGTCAGGTTGTTGGGGGTGTGGCATATTAGTCAGGTTTTTGGGGGGTGTGGCATACTGGTCAGGTTGTTGGGGGTGTGGCATACTGGTCAGGTTGTTGGGGGTGTGGCATACTGGTCGGGGTGTTGGGGGTGTGGCATACTGGTCAGGTTGTTGGGGGTGTGGCATACTGGTCAGGTTGTTTGGGGTGTGGCATACTGTTCAGGTTGTTGGGGGGTGTGGCATACTGGTCAGGTTGTTTGGGGTGTGGCATACTGGTCAGGTTGTTGGGGGGTGTGGCATACTGGTCAGGTTGTTTGGGGTGTGGCATACTGTTCAGGTTGTTGGGGGGTGTGGCATACTGGTCAGGTTGTTTGGGGTGTGGCATACTGGTCGGGTTGTTGGGGGTGTGGCATACTGGTCGGGAGAACAACAGGAGAACAATGAGGAGTCATGATCGGCACCAGGAATTTTAAGACCAGACCAGACCACAGAACAACACCATCATATTTGCATGTCATCGTTCTCTTTTCCACATTTCCTCTTCAATTAATATTCAAATAGTTGTTTTGAATATCGCCTCAGAAGGAACTGTTTGTGCGTTTATTTATATCTTTCTGTTGGATCTCTGATGAATTATAAGCTTCTCCTGTCTCACGTCCTCCAGGTGATTCCCAATATTTGTAACTTCCTCATCCTTTGTTATTTGTACTCCATTCATCCTCCTCTCTTTACTTTTCCCTCGAGGCTTGTTGAACATCTCTCCTTCACTTTTACCACCTTCTTTCTTCACATTTTACATAAATTTCGAGGCGCTGCGTTCCAGCCCCGAGGCGACAGACGATCCTGCTGCCACCATCTTGCTTTCTCTTAATGTTGGATCTTCTGCGTTTCCTCCACCATCTTGTCTCCCAGAGCACAGAGATACTGCCACCAACCAAGTGTTGTACGCCCAGGAACGAGTGCAGCGAACACAAACAGGAGCCAGGCTGCAAGAGGAGTAGAGTGTGTGTGTGTGTGTGTGTGTGTGTGTGTGTGTGACGGTGATCCACAGTACTAACAGCTGATCCGTGAGTCTGTGACTTCCTGGCATTTGCACTATGAGGTCACACAGGTCATCAACGTCCTCTAATGCTTCCGGTCACATATCAATCAACGAGCATCATTAATAATAATAATAAACACTTCCGGAGCATTAGAGTGCTGCATTGAAGGGCTTACCTGCTGATTGACAGGTCGCTACCACACTACCAATGCTAGTTAGCTACTAAGATGACTTTAACACTTAGCTGCAAAGTTGACCTTTGCAGCTAAGTGTGTTTCCCCGCGTCCCATTCATTGTCTAGGTGAAAAGCCATGCAATGCATTCTGGTAGCGTCGCGGCGAATGTCGAGAGACGGCGCGCGAGTTGGCCGTCCTCATTTGCCTAAAGTATAAGTCGAATCTACTTTATACTAATCAGAGGCACCGGGCTCGACTCGCCGCCTCGGGAACGCTCGCGAACGCTCGCAAAGATCTGTTGTTTGAAGGAAAGCGCCTGTCAATCATCCTCTAGTGGCAGCCCACCAAGCGTGCAATACTGGGAAGCGGCGCGTCCACACGCGTTTAAAACCGATTTGTGAATGGCAAATTCACCTTCAAAAGACTGCCAGACGGTTCAGTCGATAAGACCAAAGTCATCTGCGCGTACTGTGGGTATGAAATGAGCTACCATAGAACGTCCAGTCTGAGATATCACTTGCAAGCCAATGCACTTATATCCTAACTGTACTTATCTCCTGTTACACTATCTCCTGTGACATGTTCACTTTAACTGTTTGTGATATATTCTTATAACCCTGTTTTGATCCCATGTTTTGGTAAGGGGATATTTGAAGTGTTAAATAAACATTTTCATACATCAAGTATATTATCCCTTATGTTGTTAAAAGTATTAAGAATATGAAAAAAATACATTAAGGTACATTTAGAAGAAAAAAAATTGTGCCAAAAAATGCGATTAATTTGCGATTAATCACGAGTTAACTATGGACAAAATGTGATTAATCGCGATTAAAAAAAATTATCTTTTGACAGCCCTAACCCTAACCCTGGGATGAAGAGGAGTTCGGTTTTATTCAGGTTAAGCTTGAGGTGATGTGCAGTTGTCCAGACAGAGATGTCAGCCAGACAGTCCGAGATGCAAGTTGCAATGTGAGCGTCAGAGGACGGGGGAAAAGAGAGGAACAGCTGGGTGTCATCTGCCTAGCAATGGTAGGAGAATCCATGCGATGTGATAACAGAACCTAGTGATCTGGTGTATAGTGAGAACAGAAGCGGTCCTAATACTGAGCCTTGAGGGACACCCGTGTCCAGAGAGCAGGGTTTGGACATAGAGCCATTCCATGTGACCTGAAAGGTGCGGTTTGTCAGGTATGATGTAAACCAGGTGAGAGCAGACTCGGATATGCCAAGTTCAGCCAGAGTGGAGAGGAGAATTTGGTGGTTGACTGTGTCGAATGCAGCAGATAGGTCAAGGAAAATGAGAACGGAGGAGTTGGATGATGTTTTGGCGTGGGAAGAGAACACGGAGAAGAGTTTCCTGGGGTTGGAGGCAGAAGAGTTGATCTTAGCCAGGTAGAAGGCAGATTTAGCTGCCGAAACAGTTGAGGTGAAGTCAGAGAGGAGGAGGTGGTAGTGAGCAAGGTCCTCGTGCTGGCCCGATTTCTTCCATTTTCTCTCTGACGCTCGCAACAATGATCTGTTGGTTCGCAGAGGTTCAGACAGCCAGGGAGGGGAGGGAGATGATCGCGCCGGTCGTGAGATTGGGGGACAGAGAGTGTCCAAAGAACAGGAGAGTGAGGACATCAGGATAGAGGAGGCTTCCTCAGTAGACATTAAGGAGAACTGTTCCGAGGATGGGAGCGAGGAGATAACAGTTGAGGAGAGAGCGGAGGGAGTGAGGGATTTCAGGTTGCGGCGGCTGGTGACCAGTCGAGGCGTAGAGTGGAGGGATGAGGTGGGCTTCATGGGGATGGAGAAAGTCACAAAGTGGTGGTCGGACACGGTGAGCGGGGTAACAGAGAGTGCCGAGATGCCACAGGATCTTGTGAAGACAAGGTCAAGTTGGTTCCCGGCCCGGTGAGTTGGTGGAGAGGGGGAGAGTGTGAGGTCAAATGCGGAAAAGAAGTCAATGAATTCAGATGAATGCAGCTTTCCCGGGTGGATGTTGAAGTCACCGAGGACGACGAATGGTGTGCCATCATCAGGGGAGCAGCTCAGGAGGGCATCCATCTCATCCAAAAAGTCACCAAGAGGACCGGATGGGCGATAGATCACTATGATGTTGAGTTTGAAAGGAAGGGTGACAGCAGAGACGGCGTGAAATTCAAGTGTAGATCGGGGTAGGTGGTCCAGAGGAAGGACCTGGTAGGACCATGTGGGTGAGATGAAGAGCCCAGTTCCTCCTCCTCGCCCTGTTCGTCTTGGGGAGTGTGAAAACGAGTAGGCAGTTGAAAGGGCAGCTGGAGTGGCAGTGTTTCCTGGGGTGATCCAGGTCTCTGTGAGGGCCAGGAAGTGGAGAGTCTGCAGGGAGGCATAGGCTGAGATGGTGTCCGCCTTCTTGACTGCAGACTGGCAGTTCCACAGCCCCCCTAGTACCTCAAGTTCCTACCCGGTGGAGAGTGGTGGGTAGCAGAGATTGGATGGGTTACAGCCTCGAGTGAAGGATCTTCGGTAAAATCTTCTCCAGTGCGATGTCCTGACTGGGATAAGGCACATGGCTGCGAGGGGGGGTTTGAGATATTATACCTACCTCAATGGGCTTCCTCTCTGGACTCCCACAGAAAAACTCCCTGTGTCTTTGTTCAGCTGTCTTCGTTCTGATGGCCCGACGCTGCAGCCGGCGCTGTAGTGACAGCATTTTAAGTGCTCAATTTACCGCAAGTACTGACTGTGGCTCCTCCTTCCCTCTAATCAAGTCTATTCACTACAGGTGAGCTGGCTCAAAACAAGCTGATTGCTCACTTAGCATAGACAGCTTCACAAGAATTTCAACAACAAGCTATCAATACTAGACTAAATGTTACCACTAGCTTTACTCACACAATGACCTAAACTCAAATCTACAATTAGTTTCTGACTTACCAACAAGAGACAAAGCAGCTTCCTTCCTTTCTCCAGACAAAATGTCTGAAAAACATACTGAAAAACCTTTCGGAAAACTTCCAGAAAAAATGTCTGGATTTTATTAAAGGATATATCAAGAAAATGAGCATTAGTTATATTAACAAGTATAACACTTCTCTTCAAACAAGTCCACAACAAAAACATTTTGTTGTGGATTCACACTTCTATTAATCTCTTAACGAATACAAAAAATAAACATTTGTCTTAAGACCAGTCTAAATAAAGTAAAAATGAAAAAACTTCTTACACCAGTCTGAGGTATAACAAAAATAAATACAAAGCACTTCTCTTAAAGTGATGGTCTGGAGTGAAATGGACCCTAAGTAATTTCCATCAAGACCTCCAGCCAAACAGCCCCTCGGAAGCATTTTTAGCGATGGTCAGCAGTGGTCAAGATAGGGCGATTAGCCGAACGGCTTCGTAATAGCGCCATGGTACTTACAGTATATCTCGTAAATTTCCCCACTAATAATGCTATGGAATGTTACCAAACTTCTGCTGTAGTACACATAGGGTCTGTACTCACAAAACGAGGCATTTTAAAGTTTGTAAGTACATCAGGAGTTTATTTAAAAAGAACACTTGCCTGATAGCTTCTACTGCTAAAGCTACGCTGTTTGCGTAGAAGGCACCGTGTTTACACAGCTTCATCTTCATTGGTGTTTAATGGCAGTCGGCGTTTACCCAGGTGTTTCCGTGACGCGAGTTTCACGCCAGCGTATGAAAAAGTTTCGCCGATTTTTTATAAATGCTTGTATTATCATTTCAACACTTGTCGACCTGATAATATAAGAATTTATGAAAAAAAAACTGAGGTTCGGGGAGATAGAATGAGTTTCTCAACTTAAGTCCTCTGAACCGAGGTTTTCCGTTTCGGTTCAGAACCGTTACACCCCTAATATATACACACTCACCGTCCACTTTATTAGGTACACCTTGCTAGTAGCGGGTTGGACCCCCTTTTGCCTTCAGAACTGCCTTAATCCTTCGTGGCACAGATTCAACAAGGTACTGGAAACATTCCTCAGAGAGTTTGGTCCATGTTGACATGATAGCATCACGCAGTTGCTGCAGATTTGTCGGCTGCACATCCATGATGCGAATCTCCTGTTCCACCACATCCCAAAGGTGCTCTATTAGATTGAGATCTGGTGACTGTGGAGGCCATTTGAGTACAGTGAACTCATTGTCATTTTCAAGAAACCAGTCTGAGATGATTCACGCTTTATGACATGGTGCTTTATCCTGCTGGAAGTAGCCATCAGAAGATGGGTACACTGTGGTCATAAAGGGATGGACATGGTCAGCAACAATACTCAGCAACAATATATACATATATATATCATACTGTTGATATATATATATATATATATATATATATATATATATATATATATATATATATCATATACCTATATATCAAACATATGCTTTCATTATATCTCTTTACCATCTCTCTCTTCCATCCAGAGCTGCCAAACCACATGGTGGTGAGGAGAACAGATGGCAGAACATATTTAAATATATATCAAATGTTCTCATCTCCATTGACAGAAGTATGTGATGTCCGCTCATTATTTTCCTGAAATACTGGATAGAAGTTCTTGTGTTCTTGGGTGAGATTTAAGATACTGTTTCCCTGTGGTTAACCAGATGCATTTATATATTTATACTACAATCTTCTATATATTCATCATTTAACAAGATCTCGCTAACAATGACACCGACGTGGGATGATTTTGTAAACACCGATTTGTTCCCAACAATCACTTCATTTTCTGTAACCAACCTGGTTTTACAATCTCAGCAGAAGCTGGTGTTTCTGTGTCTCAACCTCCAGACCTCGACATCCTCAACTTACGTGTTTCCCAACTGACAGGCTTGTATTTCCAACTGTGAGTCTCCTTGTGGAACACCTCGGAGGTTCTCTGAGCTTGTGTCTCTCTGTTACTTTGCTGTCGAGAGATTTCTGCACACGGAGTTTGGGTCAAAAGGGTGAAGGTAATTGGCTGGAGCTTCCTGTACTCACCTGGTTGATCTCCGAGCTGCTATTGGACTGAGCTTGTCTGTTTGTGTGAAAACCCAGAATCCTTTTCTTCTTTCTGTTCCTGGTGTCTTGACAGCAGCTCTGTTCAGCAGGTATATTCATGAACCTCCTCTCTCTCCGTCTGTCTGCTAACGTAATTATCTCCAATACTTGATGAAACCCTCCGGCTTGCTCCCTCTCCCTCTTTCAATCTCATCTTTATTTCCATGCTTATATTGCACTTAATCTTCGCATGGTGCTTTGCTGCCTTCGGTTTCTGATCCAGCCGTCCTCGTCCCACGCTCCGCTCGTCTCCTGTCATCCTCCTTTTCCTTCTCTCAGTCTCTCTCTCTCTTTGCTGTTCTCCAGGCATAGTGTGTTTTCGCTGTGATGAATTTGTCAGAAATAGGTCAGATAGCAGAATCCTCCATTCTTCCATCGCCGGTTTTACGGGGAGCTTGTTTATTCCCTCCACCTCCTTCAGAAGATATTGAGTTTAATCTCACTAGTGCATGCCTGCGTTCACTCTGATGCACGACCTGCAAACACCTGAATCCAGTTTCAGGATGCAGCAGGTGAACTCTGCTGGTTCACCGGTGCATCCGCCTCTCCACCTCCACCTCCTCCATGTTCCGTGTTGTACCTTGTTTATAACTCACACAAGCTAGCCAGCTACGGCGTTTCGCGGGCAGCTTCAGCTCTCGCGCTGGTGTAATGCCGCCAACCGCTTCAAAGTCTCGCGATACCCGATCCATGACCGATTCATCGAGGAATTCATTGATAATTCATATCGATAGAGGAGGCTGCTACCGATGTAGCCGTATCTCTCACTTGTTTAACCGAATATCCAGTCGCATCGGTTTATCGTTTACAACTCTAGTAGCTAACTAGCATTGGTAGCATTGGGAGCATCCCCTGCTTTCTGGTCTGGTGGACTCTAAATGGACCATAATGTACTAAATGAACATCATGCTGGATTGAAGAAGACTTGAAACTAGAGATTGAGACCATAAACTCATGTTTACAATGTTTACTGAGATAATACATCAAGAGAGAAGTAGGACCATTTTCTCATAGACTTCTATACAACCAGAGAGGAGTCGCCCCCTGGTGGCCAGTAGAGAGAACGCAGCTTTAAGGAACTTCAGCGTCAGCTTCACTGTCCAGAACTGGTTGCCTCCTGGGAGGGAGGAGGACATGAATAAAAATAACTTTTGCTTTTCATTGTACTTGATGCCTCCTTATGTTTTATGTTTCCCAGGATGGTTGAATACTCACTGGACCTGCAGAACGTCAACTTCACTGCCATCAGGACAGTGAGGGTACTGCGGCCTCTCAAAGCAATTAACAGGGTGCCAAGTAAGTAACACCACCACTTCAGTCTGAAGGATTAAAGGGATAGTTCAGAATTTTGGACATAAGACCTATTTTCCAAGTGAGCCGGTGTGTTCGAGACGTCTGGAGACGTTTTCAAGAAATTTCATTCAGTTCTTCTAGTTGCCGAGTTCGCTTATGCTATGGCTAGCGCAACTCAATGGTTCTAGTTAGCATGGCATTAAAAACAGTCATACCCACTCCACAGTGCACCCGAGGCAAATCCAATAAAACACTAGACTGTCGATGTACATATCTGTGTTGATAGAATAATATTTGAAACAAAACTAACATCGCATTGCATGAATCATCCATTTTTTGAGGAACTAGTTTCTCAGCAGCAGCGGAACTTTACTTTGCTCCGTCGGACTCAAAACTCTAAGACGCGCTGCTCGGAATACTGCCCGTAAATAGGCAATCGAACCGGGCCAAACTGTCGACACTTATACCCCCAAGGCTGTCGGAAAAGCCCTCGGAGGACACTCAACCACCGGGCAGCTCACGGCCGTGCGAAGCCACAATTACGCACCGCGAAGCCGGACCTCTGCTCAGTCCGTAGACCCGTAAGACCTTGGACGCGTTGCGGGGGATTCCTTCCTGGCACCACCAGTCTCCGTTTGTTCGGTCCCGGTTCTCAGCACCAGCGGGGGCTATCTCGGTCTCCACAGACGCTCGTTCATGCTCTGTCCTTTGAGCATCCCTCTCACGCAATTCTTCCTCTGTATATTCAGGCTCTTACAGGTACAGTTGGGTTTGGGTGGAAAAAAACCTCCTCATCAGAGTCTTCAAAAGTTTCAGTATATTCTCCAAAAGTGTCCATTTCTGTGAGATTGAAGAAATTAGCACTGCAGGCTACTCTGTGTCTGTAGCAATGACAGCAGGTGAACAAACTATTATAGAACCGGTAACTTATAAGTGCTAGGTGATATCAGTCCGCCGCTGCCATAGCCTACTAGGAAGTATGACACGCTGCTGCTGCTGCTGCTGCTGAGACATAAATCCTTAAAAATGCAAGGTTGGTTTTATTTCAAACATTCTATCAACACAGATGTACATCGATAGTCTGCCGTTACAATAGATTTGCCTTGGGTGCACTGTGGAGTGGGCAAGACTGTTTTTAATGCCATGCTAGCTAAGAACGATTGACTTGCGCTAGCCATAGCACAACTAGAAGAACTGAATGAAATTTCTTGAAAACGTCTCCTTACGTCTCTGAACTATCCCTTTAAAGAAAACTATCATTCATGCAAATGAAGAGATGAGAGTGTCACTAAGGACCATGGACTGCTGCCGGCCTTGTCACTGTCTGAGGTTCTGAATGAGCGGATGTTCAGCTGTCTGTGGTTCTGAATGAGAGGATGTTCAGCTGTCCGTGGTGCTGAATGACAGGGTGTTCTGCTGTCCATGGTGCTGAATGAGAGGATGTTCTGCTGTCCGTGGTGCTGAATGATAGGATGTTCTGCTGTCCGTGGTGCTGAATGAGAGGACGCCCTGCTGCCGGTGGTTCTAATGAGCGGACGTTCTGCTGTCCGTGGTGCTGAATGAGAGGACGTTCTGCTGTCCGTGGTGCTGAATGACAGGATGTTCTGCTGTCCGTGGTGCTGAATGACAGGACGTTCTGCTGTCCGTGGTGCTGAATGACAGGACGTTCTGCTGTCCGTGGTGCTGAATGAGAGGACGTTCTGCTGTCCGTGGTGCTGAATGACAGGATGTTCTGCTGTCCGTGGTGCTGAATGAGAGGATGTTCTGCTGTCCGTGGTGCTGAATGATAGGATGTTCTCAAATAGACCATACAGTTTTAGGAGCGGGGCTGCCTGTTGATTGACAATGCTCAGTGGTAAGCCCCACCCACATTAAAACCACGTCAGGCAATTCAATCTAGAGATGTGGATGTTTTCCAGATCTCGGCTCAGAGTGGCGTTATATTGATCTGGAATCAGACTTGAGTTTGGTGGCGTCTGAGGAAGAAAACGTTTCCTTAAATGAAGGTCAAATACTTAAATAAAGCTGGTCTGGATGTATCTCTGCAGGCATGCGGATCCTGGTCAACCTGCTGCTGGACACGCTGCCCATGCTCGGTAACGTGCTCCTCCTCTGCTTCTTCGTCTTCTTCATCTTCGGCATCATCGGCGTGCAGCTGTGGGCGGGGCTTCTAAGGAACCGCTGCTACCCGGAGGACAACTTCACACAGTGAGTCCTGAGTCCCAAGTCCCCATCTGGTCTGTGAAAGACATGCTGGTCCATCGGCATGACGACAAGTGTGTTATCGTGTCTCTGTATGTGTATGTGTGTGTTTTTCTCTTCCCCTCCCCCTCCCTCCATATATATATATATATATATATATATATATATATATATATGATAACTAAAATCTGATAATCCAACAGTGGACGTGGACTTGCTTCTTTGTCTCGACCCAGTGACTCATACCAAAGTAAAGATCTCTGACAAACTGCCGACCGAGGCCGACCTGAACTATGACTGTGCTGATTAGTAATCAGTGAGATTTGGAAATCAATTTAAGCCTGGCTGGTGTAGAGATGCCAAATAGAGTTATATAACGTGTGTGTGTGTGTGTGTGTGTGTGTGTGTGTGTGTGTGTGTGTGAGTGTGTGTATGTGTGTGTGTGTGTGTGTGTGAGTGTGTGTGTGTCTGTTCTTCATGGCTGTTACATGATGACAGTGAGTTGAGTGGAGGAGAGACGGAGGATTATGTTTGTAATGAAACGATTGATTGAGAATGAGAGGGTAATGTTCACTTCGCTAGTCGCTGGTCAGAGAATCTAGTGTTGGTGATGTTTGTGGTGGTGATGTTCGTGTTGGTGATGTTCATGTTAGTGATGTCTGTGTTGGTCATGTTCATGTTGATGATGCTAGTGTTTGTGATGTTCATGTTGGTGATGTTAGTGTTTGTGATTTTCATGATGTTCATGTTGGTGATGTTCATGTTAGTGATGTTCGTGTTGGTGATGTCCGTGTTGGTGATGCCTGTTTTGGTGATGTCTGTGTTGGTTATGTTCATGTTGGTGATGTTCATGTTAGTGATGTCCGTTTTGGTGATGTCCGTGATGTTCATGGTGGTGATGTCCATGTAAGTGATGTCCATGTAAGTGATGTCCGTGTTGGTGATGTTGATGTTCGTGTTGGTGATATTCGTGTTGGTGATGTTCGTGTTGGTGATGTCCATGTTAGTGATGTCCGTGTTGGTGATGTTTATTGTGGTGATGTTCGTGTAGGTGATGTTTGTGGTGTTGATGTTCGTGTTGGTGATATTTGTGGTGGTGATGTTCGTCTTTATGATGTTTGTGTTGGTGATGTTTGTGGTGGTGATGTTCGTGTGTATGATGTTCGTGTTGGTGATGTTCGTGGTGGTGATGTCCATGTTAGTGATGTCCGTGTTGGTTATGTCCGTGTTGGTGTATGTTCGTGTTGGTGATGTTTGGGTTGGTGATGTTCATGTTCATGATGTTCATGTTGGTGATGTTAGTGTTAGTGATGTCCGTGTTGGTGATGTTTGGGTTGGTGATGTTTGGGTTGGTGATGTTCATGTTGGTGATGTCATGTTAGTGATGTCCGTGTTGTTGATGTCCGTTTTGGTGATGTTGATGTCCGTGTTGGTGATGTCGCTCTCCTTCCCCCCACAGCACTACGGGGATTAGCCTTCCTCGGCCGTACTACATGGCTGATGAGGATGACGAGCGGCCCTTCATCTGCTCGCTGCCGGTGGACAACGGCATCATGGGGTGCTCCGACGTGCCGGCGCGGCGTGAGGGTGGCAGGACCTGCTGCCTGGACAAAGACGACGCCCTGTACCGCACGGCTCTGGGCCTGAGCCCCGAGCCGCCGGCCAACGGCAGCGTCAGCGTGGCGGGCCTCTGCGTGAACTGGAACCAGTACTACACCCGGTGTCACACCGGACACAGCAACCCCCACAAGGGGGCGATCAACTTCGACAACATAGCCTTCGCCTGGATCGTCATCTTCCAGGTGAGTTTGTTAAACGTGGGGCTTCTCCTTTAAGACCTAGGAGACTTCCTGTTTCCTCTCTCTGACCTTTGACCCCGGCTGCAGGTGATCACTCTGGAGGGCTGGGTAGAGATCATGTACTACGTGATGGATGCTCACTCCTTCTACAACTTCATCTACTTCATCCTGCTGATCATTGTGAGTCTCTCTCTCTCTCACACACACACATCTTCTCTCCCCTCCTCTTCTCTCTAGCCTACATCTGTTTCACCTGCTGTCGCTCCTCCAGAGAGAGAGCCTAAAACAACACACACAGCGGGACAGACCTCGCCTGGTCAAACCTGGTCATATTGTTACTTAAGTATCTGAAACTATATTGAAAGTGAAAGTGATTATTGTGTTTTACCGGTTAGATAGTGAGTCTGTGTAGAGACCAGGAGTGTGTCTCCTCCTGCAGGTGGGCTCCTTCTTCATGATCAACCTCTGCCTCGTGGTCATCGCCACCCAGTTCTCGGAGACCAAGCAGAGGGAGCACCAGTTGATGCAGGAGCAGCGAGCTCGCTGTTCCTCCTCGTCCACGCTGGCCAGCGAGCCGGGCGACTGCTACGAGGAGCTCTTCCAACTGCTCTGCCACCTCCTCCGCAAGGCCCGGCGTCAGACCGTCGCCCTTGCCAACGCGCTGCGCGGGAAACCCCGCGGCTTCCGGGGCGTCGGCCGAGGAAGAGGAGGAGGAGGGGGAGGGGGGAGGGAGAGGAAGGCCAACGGACGGGGAGGACGTGAGCAGAAGGCGGTGGCGAGGCGAGGCGGTGGGTACAGATGTTCATGTTGAATGGTTCATGGTCGTCATAGAGACGATCACGTTTCATCATCAACAGCAATATCTCACAACATAACATACCGGGTGTATCATTACAAAATCATATTTTGATTCTATCTAATATTGTTTTGTTTTGCTCCAAACCCTTTTTAAAATTGAGCTGAAACGTCGTTTACAGAGTATTTCTCTTCCTTGTTCCCAGAGATGAGCTCACAGCCTTCTCTCGCTCTGATTGGTTGATGGCTGGATCGCATGATATTATTGGTTGTTATATTTTGTTTTACAGGATTAAAAAAGTATTTGATTTTGATAAAATAAAATAATATAAAATATGTAAACAGTGTGTTTTATGTGAGATAAGATCTTTCAGCTCGACTTTAAAGGTTTCTATGATGACAAATTATGTTTGCGTGATGTCACGATGACTAGGTCCACTTCTTACATTCACATCCCAGCCAGCAGGGGGCAGCGTGTAACACACCTAACCCGTCGTAACCCATCGTAACCCGACGTAACCGCACACATTCTCCTTATTAGGAATAGCAGAAATAAACATGACCCTCTAATCCTCTGTTCCAGGTCCTCCCTGTCCCCACCATAATAAAGGGGACCACGCCCCCCCTGCCGCGCTCACCACTGCCTCAGCTACCACCGGCTCCCCTCAGTGTGCTGCAGCCCTGGCTCCCGGTGACGCAGTGGGGCCGGCTTGCAGCGCCGTCAAGGAGGAGGTGGAGGACGGTGCCGTGGAGGAGACGGACAAGGAAGAGAAGAACCAGGGAGCTGCAGGGAACCCTGGGAGCTGTAGTCCTCAGAAGGGGAGCCCTGGGAGCTGTTGTCCTCAGAAGGGGTGCAGGGAGCTGTGGCACGACCTGAGGATGAAGCTGTGGGGCATCGTGGAGAGCAAGTACTTCAACCGGGGCATCATGATCGCCATCCTCATCAACACCATCAGCATGGGCATCGAGCACCACCAGCAGGTCTGTCTGTCTGTCTGTCTGTCTGTTCATCAGGGTGACACAGTGTTTCCCCTGGAGTTGCGGAGGTGACATTTTTTGTTGGTGATGTTCCTGTTGGTGATGTTGGTGATGTTCGTATTGGATATGTTGCTGGTGAAGGGAACAGGCAGGTCAGGGTCACCTGTCCCGTCGCGGGTGAAGGGAACAGACAGGTCAGACTCACCTGTTACTGGTGAAGGGGACAGACAGGTCAGACTCACCTGTCCTGTCGTTGGTGAAGGGGACAGACAGGTCAGACTCACCTGTCCTGTTGCTGGTGAAGGGGACAGACAGGTCAGACTCACCTGTCCTGTCGCTGGTGAAGGGGACAGACAGGTCAGACTCACCTGTTCTGTCGTTGGTGAAGGGGACAGACAGGTCAGACTCACCTGTCCTGTCGCTGGTGAAGGGGACAGACAGGTCAGACTCACCTGTTCTGTCGTTGGTGAAGGGGACAGACAGGTCAGACTCACCTGTCCTGTCGCTGGTGAAGGGGACCGACAGGTCAGACTCACCTGTTCTGTCGTTGGTGAAGGAGACAGACAGGTCAGACTCACCTGTCCTGTCGCTGGTGAAGGGGACCGACAGGTCAGACTCACCTGTTACTGGTGAAGGGGACAGACAGGTCAGACTCACCTGTCCTGTCGCTGGTGAAGGGGACAGACAGGTCAGACTCACCTGTTCTGTCGTTGGTGAAGGGGACAGACAGGTCAGACTCACCTGTCCTGTCGCTGGTGAAGGGGACAGACAGGTCAGACTCACCTGTTCTGTCGTTGGTGAAGGAGACAGACAGGTCAGACTCACCTGTTCTGTCGTTGGTGAAGGGGACCGACAGGTCAGACTCACCTGTTCTGTCGTTGGTGAAGGAGACAGACAGGTCAGACTCACCTGTCCTGTCGCTGGTGAAGGGGACCGACAGGTCAGACTCACCTGTTACTGGTGAAGGGGACAGACAGGTCAGACTCACCTGTCCTGTTGTTGGTGAAGGGGACAGACAGGTGGAGGATCTGGTTCGGATCTACTCATCCACATCCGAGCATTCGTTCACCTCTAACTTGTCTCTTTTACCCGTTTCTTGTGTCTTCCTGTCGCTCAGCTCTGTTCGCTGCTGCCACCCACGTACGCCCGCCGCCGCCGCGGTGGGTTGTCTCTCATCTCGGGGGCTATAAATAGTCGGGGAGAGAGACTCTGCTCCTTTATTGGGAAGGAAACAGTGAGCTGGAACGTCTCCTGTTTAGCAAACTGGAGTCGTGGCTCCTCTGTTTAAACGGTGTCACCCTGTCGCTCTGAACCTCCACCTGTCCTGCTACACCTGCACTTCTGTTGGCATGGCAACAGCAGATAACTGCCATTCTTTCTGCAGCAGGATTCAGACATACTTTAGTGTTTTGTTAAATACAACAACAGTTAGATGTGTGCTGAGACCCCACACAGTGAAACTACATCATTAGATGATGTTTCCATGGAAACGTATCTGGTGGATCATGTTTCCTCACGTATGACAGATATTCGAAGAGTCCTTGAAGTCCACGTAGGGAGCAGGTCTGGGTGGTGGACCGGGTCAGAAAAAAACCTTTAACCAGGAGACTGAAGTTAGAACCCAGAAAGTTTGTTGGGTTCTGGGTTTTTTTTCAACGTCGTAGTCATTTTGATTAAATGCGACCAAGTCGTTTCGTAGGATTGTTTGTGTTTCAAGCTGTTTGAAAATGCAATTTTCGCCCGGGAAAAAGAAAGTTTCGTTTATTCGGGAACAGAGTTCCCATCAGCCACCACAAACTGGACCAGAACTCAGGGTCCTGGTCTTAGATGACAACGTGCATTATTCAAATACGAGCCCCCTAGTCGGAAGTCTGAGAATAGAAACGAGCTGAGCTCCTAATACATGTAATCAATAACACCTCTGACCCTCCCTGCGGTTTCTAGAAGAATTCTCTGCATTCATTCAGGTTGAAACATAAACAGAATGTCAATCACACTGATAATAATAAGAAGAGGTCAGACTCGCTGGGCAGCAGCTGCTAGAAGCATCAGAGCTGTGACAAGGGTGAACTTGGGAACAGAAATGAACAAATCAGGTTCATCAACCTCCAAAATGACTCACAACAGACCTGTTTTTTGTTGTTTCTGATCCCCCAGGCCTAGTTAGAAAGGACACGGATGGGAACGGTGGCTGCAAAAATGACTCCAAATTTGTAATATTAGTAATAATAATAATAATAATAATAATAAGCCTTTTAGGATTGGGTTTGTGGTGGTCAGGTTACTGGTGGTTGATGTCATCGTTGCTGACCACAAGCTGTCTTTAGATCTGGTCCCAGATCTGCAGTAACGAGGATGAGATGTGGATCTCCAGGGGCTGGGGATGCCGTTCGACTGGTCTGCAAACAGCAGCCAGCCGTCACATCGTTACCGACATGGTGGACACACATCATTAGTCTGTTTTCACACTGCTAAACACTCATTAGTGCTGACACACACACACACACACACACACATTCATGCAGCAGATATACATGTAAATGCTAAACACACAGTGCTTGTTGACTCCAGAAGCGTCACGCCGAAGTTACAGAGGAGCTCAGTGGAATAGTGATGAGCGTGTGTGTGTGTGTGTGTGTGTGTGTGTGTGTGACGAGAGTGGTGGACTCCAGCAGGGACAGACAGACAGACAGACAGACAGACAGACAGCTGACCAGATTGATGCACATTAACAAGGAGTGAAACATAAAACAAATGTGTTTCCGTCAGAGTTCAACTGTTAACACATTCCGTTCTCGCTTCCTGTTTGTTTCTTCTTCATTCTGCAGCTTCAACCCTTACTTTGTACTGGCATCAGTGTGTGTGTGTGTGTGTGTGTGTGTGTGTGTGTGTGTGTTAAAAGCTTTTGTCCTTCTTGCCCTTTGCACCAATCAATGTAGTGTTTGATCCACGGTGAGTAAAATGGCCGATAACTAGACGAAGCGGCGAGTAAGCAACAGAAAGAAGTGAGCGAGGGATGGAGAGGAAGCAGGAAGTCTTGCTGGTCTGCTGCCAGGAACACTAAATGATGATTGCCTGATCCGAACATCTAAACGAGACGCGATCATCAACTCATAGTTAAAACAGCTTCAATAAGCAAAATACAAACTTCGGGACAGAGTCCATAAATGTCTGAGTCCTGAAGCATGGGATGATCTGCCAGGTGGACAGACCTGAACCCTCACAGGTCTCAGAGTCCGAGTGTGGACGTTGGGATTGGAAAGACCTTTATTTTGTAGGCAGCAGGAAGTCAACAGGAAGTTAGCTTCACACTGGTTCTCTTCACAAAAAGCCAACAGGATTCTTTCTTTGAATTTTGGATTATTGCAGAAAATAAGATCTAACCTTTATGATACTCACAGCTTTTATTTAATCTTCACAAGCAAACTCCAGTTTGATGAGATTTTGAACTTTTTTTTCAATGTCCTAGGCAAGGCAAGGCAAGGCAACTTTATTTGTATAGCACATTTCATACACAAGGCAGTCTCAAAGTGCTTCACATTATAAAAATGTCATACAATAAAGTGAAAAAAATAGAAGGAATTAAAAGAAAATAAAAGCAAAATTACAACGCATAGAAAACCCCTCATTAAAACCAGCCAATAATAAAATAAAGATTAACATTTTATAATGAAAAATAAAACATAAAAAAAATAATAATTAAAAACAAGAATATCAAGGAATAGAAAATACAGTGCAGCATAAGAAGTTCACAGATAGTATTGATTACTGAAAGGCAGCGGCAAACAGAAAGTCTTCAGTCTTGATTTAAAAGAGCTGAGATTTGCAGCAGACCTGCAGCTTTCTGGGAGTTTGTTCCAGATATGTGGTGCGTAAAAACTGAGGGCTGCCTCTCCATGTTTGGTTCTGACTCTGGGGACACAGAGCAGACCTGTCCCAGATGATCTGAGAGGTCTGGATGTTTCGTAGCTAAGCAGAAGATCAGAAATGTATTTTGGTCCTAAACCATTCAGTGCTTTGTAAACCAGCAGTAGTATTTTAAAGTAAATTCTTTGACAGACAGGAAGCCAGTGTAAAGACCTGAGAACCGGAGTAATGTGATCCACTTTTTTGGCCTTAGTGAGGACTGGAGCAGCAGCATTCTGAATTAACTGCAGCTATCTGATGGACTTTTTAGGGAGGCCTGTGAAGACACTGTTACAGTAGTCGAGCCTGCTGAAGATATATGCATGGACAAGTTTTTCCAAATCCTGCTGAGTCATAAGTCCTTTAATCCTTGATATATTCTTTAGGTGATAGTAGGCTGACTTTGTAACTGATTTAATGTGGCTGTTGAAGTTCAGGTCTGAGTCCATGACTACACCTAATTTCCTGGCTTTGTTTGTGGTTTTTACCATTACCGCTTCAAGCTGGGTGCTAACTTTTGACCGTTCTTCCTTGGCTCCAAAAACAATGATTTCAGTTTTGTCTTTGTTTAATTTGAGAAAATTCTGCTCCATCCAATTATTGATTTGCTCAATGCATCTAATCAGTACTGGAATTGGACTATAGTCACCTGGTGATATTGTTATGTAAACTTGATTAGTAATAGCATCATTACTTCCTAAACAAGCCCTGGTTCTTTAACCCTTGAATGGCTACTGTACAAATGAGACATAGCTTTAATGTTGTTTTTTATTGTTTGTTTTTGGTATTAAGCCTCATAGCTACGATGTGGGTCTATGGGTTAAAATGCTCTTTCTTCTGGTCTTGGATCTGTTCTTCCAGCCAGAGGAGCTAACTAATGTCCTGGAGATCTGCAACATCGTCTTCACCAGCATGTTCTCCCTGGAGATGATCCTCAAACTGGCTGCGTTCGGCTCCTTCAGCTACCTGAGGAACCCCTACAATGTCTTCGATGGCATCATCGTCATCATCAGGTAACGTTTCTACGGGTTTCTATGCCACCACCGTGGCTGCAGTCCAGTCCTGTCTGCTCCACAGACGTCCTACAGTTACAACAGATTCATCAGTGTTTCTCTGCCTGATGTTATTCAACCAGCATACTTCTGTAGTTCTGCCAGGCTGTTCCATTATTCATACCATGCTTTGTGAGATTGTCGATGGCGTTCCGGCTGATTGAAACGTCCCACCTGTGTGTTTGGATGCCGACGCGTCCGCCGCCAGCAGACAGCCTTCGTGTTTAGTCTGTGCTGCCTTTGATCTGCTGCCGGTTTTATCTCCCGGTTCATCTGGCAGAACGTCTTTGTCTGTGATCCCCATTATCAGCCTGACATCAAATACAAATCAAAGCTGCTAAAACGGAACAAGATCAAATGTACAGCCTGTCACAGAGGATACGTGTTGATTGAACGTCGCTACCTCTATCTGTCTTCAAATCTGGAGCTCCGCCTCCAATCTGCCCTTCATCCATCTGAATGGCCTCAGCTGGTCACACAGACAGGGGCCCCTTCAATCTCTTCCAGTGCAGCCCATGCTATTCTGATGCGTATTCTGATGCTATTTTCTTTTTTGCTATTCTCCGATTAATACTTGAACTACTTCCTGTGTTTCTCTCGTCAGTGTTTGTGAGATTGTGGGCCAGTCCGACGGGGGTTTGTCCGTGCTGAGGACCTTCAGACTGCTGAGGGTCCTGAAGCTAGTCCGGTTCATGCCGGCGTTGAGGAGACAGCTGGTGGTCCTCATGAAGACCATGGACAACGTGGCCACATTCTGCATGCTGCTCATGCTCTTCATCTTCATCTTCAGGTAGGCTGGTTAATGGCTTTAATGGCTGTATACACACACACACACACACAGGGTCAAGTTGCAGTTACAAGATCTTATTATGATATATCTTATTTACTTACTTGTTTACTTGCTTACTTGTTTTCTTACTTGCTTTCTTCCTTCCTTCCTTCCTTCCTTACTTGCTTGTGTCCTTACATACTTGCTTACTTGCTTACTCACTTGCTTGCTTACTTACTCACTCACTTTCTTTCTTACTTACTTACTCACTCACTTTCTTTCTTACTTACTTACTCACTTGCTTGCTTACTTACTTACTCACTCACTTTCTTTCTTACTTACTTACTCACTTGCTTGCTTACTTACTTACTCACTCACTTTCTTTCTTACTTACTTACTTACTCACTTGCTTGCTTACTTACTTACTCACTCACTTTCTTTCTTACTTACTTACTCACTTGCTTGCTTACTTACTTACTCACTCACTTTCTTTCTTACTTACTTACTCACTTGCTTGCTTACTTGCACATGTCACATTTTTTCATACCATGTTTAGATTTTCAATGTAACTCCCAAGCTGATAAACACACCTTGTAGAAACAGTATCCATGACAACGGCATCTCACAGCAGCTCATGAATTGTTGTAAAATGCTTCAAAGTCAATACTACATTAACAGCTTGAACCACAGCTCTGTAGGTCACTGTCACGGTGGAGATGAAAAAAAATGCAGACTTCCGAACCGTAGTTCACAAACTAGCGTGTGACGTCATGATGTCCACGCCCACTCCTTATAGGGGTCTATGTTTCCTCATCCTCATTGGAGCTCTGCTGGTGTGTTGCAGCATCCTGGGGATGCACATCTTTGGCTGTAAGTTCAGTCTGAAGACGGAGACCGGGGACACGGTTCCAGACAGGAAGAATTTTGACTCCCTGCTTTGGGCCATTGTCACGGTTTTCCAGGTAACCACCATATCACTATATATATATGCACACTGCACACATCTCTGCTGGATGTCACTCTATATGCAGATGATTCCATATTTATATTTATAAGTTACTACTTTCATTTAAAGTTGGTTGCTGTTGGTCTCGTTTGCTGGTCTCGGTCAGATTGTGGCCTCAGTGTCCCCGATGGGACTCACAACCAGATAAAAATTCCACGTAGTAACTTTAAGACTCTATTCATAACTAAAACAATGTAAACATTTGCATATTGGTTGAACCTCCAGCGTCTTGTGGCTCATACTTTCAGATATTAATCACTAATATGAACTCATGCATAAAACAATATTTGAGGAATACTAGAAGTGTGTGGAGCCGCTTCTGTGAATGTCAGCATGTTGGATGTGTATCTGATGAAGTATATACTCTATTATACTCTGTGAGTGTGTTTCCTCTCAGATCCTGACTCAGGAGGACTGGAACGCCGTGTTGTACAACGGCATGGCGGCCACCTCGCCACTCGCTGCTCTTTACTTTGTTGCCCTCATGACATTTGGGAACTACGTCCTCTTCAACCTGCTGGTTGCCATCCTGGTGGAGGGCTTCCAGGCGGAGGTAAGGCAGCCACCGTGGCACCCTGTCTGCAGGCCGCGAGCTTGGTGTCATAACACCGGCATTTGAATGTAGCCATGGAGGGCTGAGGTGCCTGGGTCGCGTCTGTTGATCTTATTCATAAGTAACCTTTTGAAAATGCTAATTTGGTTCAAGCTGCATCAGGAGAGGTGAAACATTTCAAATGATCACTGGCATGAGTTGCCCCTCTAACAGCAAGCCAGGATTTGCAGAAAATCAGCACTTTTTCTCTCACAGTTTCTCAATAACCTCATCCAAACAAGCAAGTTTCTAATATGTTGGAGATTGTCATTCACCATTACTGAAATCCATCCTTCTGTCTGTGTAAATACTGTACATCATTAGTAAAACAGAGTTATCACAGCAATTTTAAAGGGTAAAGAATCTATTTTATTCTGCAAATTAATAGTTACAGCATCGGTCAGAATCATGATATTAATCTGAGTCCAGCAGTGAGAAAATAATGATGTTGTATTAAATACATGAAGCCTTCCATCTCAGTGAAAAAACACTTGAAATGATGCCGTCAGCTGTCAGCCTCCAGATGTTTGATCGGGGAACAGCTGACCCGGTCGATGCTCTGTGTTCGCGGAGGAGGAACGCTGACACCCGTCACAAGGATTTGATTATCAAATCCGTCCATCAGTCATCCCCCTCTGGCTCGCCTTCTGCTGCACTCACAGCTGTAACATGACTGATCATTTAAGTTCTGTTCTGTAAACCAGGGATGGAAACCAGGGATGTACACCAGGGATGGAAACCAGGGATGGAAACCAGGGATGTACACCAGGGATGGAAACCAGGGATGGAAATCAGGGATGGAAACCAGGGATGGAAACCAGGGATGGAAATCAGGGATGGAAACCAGGGATGGAAACCAGGGCTGTAAACCAGGGATGTACACCAGGGATGGAAACCAGGGATGGAAATCAGGGATGGAAACCAGGGATGGAAACCAGGGCTGTAAACCAGGGATGTACACCAGGGATGGAAACCAGGGATGGAAATCAGGGATGGAAACCAGGGATGGAAACCAGGGCTGTAAACCAGGGATGTACACCAGGGATGTACACCAGGGATGTACGCCAGGGATGGAAACCATGGGATGTACACCAGGGATGGAAACCAGGAATGTACACCAGGGATGGAAACCAGGGCTGTAAACCAGGGATGTACACCAGGGATGGAAACCATGGGATGTACACCAGGGATGGAAACCAGGGATGGAAACCAGGGATGGAAACCAGGAATGTACACCAGGGATGGAAACCAGGGATGTACACCAGGGATGTACACCAGGGATGGAAACCATGGGATGTACACCAGGGATGGAAACCAGGGATGTACACCAGGGATGTACACCAGGGATGGAAACCAGGGATGGAAACCAGGGATGGAAACCAGGGATGTACACCAGGGATGTACACCAGGGATGGAA
Source organism: Chelidonichthys spinosus (assembly GCA_029853015.1). Taxonomy (NCBI): domain Eukaryota; kingdom Metazoa; phylum Chordata; class Actinopteri; order Perciformes; family Triglidae; genus Chelidonichthys; species Chelidonichthys spinosus. Next base: position 30,296,922 of record CM056824.1, read on the forward strand.
ACCAGGGATGTACACCAGGGATGTACACCAGGGATGGAAACCAGGGATGGAAACCAGGGATGTACACCAGGGATGGAATCATGTAAACCAGGGATGTCAATGCTATATGGTTCATACCAGTCAAAACTGACATCTGACATCCTATAAACTATCAGCTTTTTAAGGCAACAAAAGATGAAACACTGAGTCTCCATCTTTCTGAGCTTCCTGTTCCACTGTAGAGACTCTGACCTCTGCTGGCGTCTGCTGGTCGAGCAGATTTATGAATACCTGGTCTAATGTAATACTTTAATATGGATGGTCCCTTTAAGTTAAGCTAAGTTAGTAGTTAACTCAGATCTGTGTGATAGTTGGTGAGAGAGAGTTGAGTCCTGTATAATGTTACAGGAGGAGTTAAAACACAGCTCCAGTATAACTTCTGTCTTCTTATTCTTCTGTCTCCTCCGTGTCCCACGTTGTCTGCAGGGTGACGCCAACCGCTCATATTCAGAAGACGACCGCTCCTCCTCCAACGACAGCGAGAAACACGACTCCGTCAAGTTGTCTGGTGAGCTGATGTTTAATGGAAGAGCGTTAGGGCCAAAAAACATTATTCAAATACATGAAATTTTATTTTGCATTTTTCAGAATAAATTAAACATTTTGAGAATAAGGTTGGAATTTCAATATTGGGGAAAGGCATAAGAAAAAATAAATCACTGGAGAAAATGTATTTTGTTTAATACATTTTGAGAATGACGTCTAAATGTTAAGAATTTAATTAAAATAGCGTTAAAAAAGAAAGACAAAGTGTCCAGCTGCTTGTGTTCATCAGATGCACCTGTTGCTCCTCTACAGTCCAAATATGGTCACTTCCTTCACCGGCTGCAAGAATCCAAGATGGTGATGGCAAAAATATAAATCTCGTGAAGCAGCAAATACCGAAAATGTTTTGTTATAAACAGCTTTTAATACGATTAACTATATACACTATATTGCCAAAAGTATTCACTCACCCATCCAAATAATGTTTCCATCACCTCCATGGCCAGAGGTTTATAAAAGTAAGCACCTATTCATGCAGACTGTTTCTACTGTGAAAGAATGGGAAACAAGTCCATTTCCTCACTCCTAAATATTCCACAGTCAACTGTCAGTGGGATTAGAACAAAGTGGAAGCGATTGGGAATGACAGAGCCAAGAAGCCAAGAAGCCAAGAAGTGGTAGACGTGGTCTACCACTTCTTGGCTTGGAGCGGGGTCAGAGGTAGCTGAGGCACATAGTGCACAGAGATTGCCAACTTTCTGCAGAGTCAATCGCTACAGACCTCCAAATTTCATGTGGCCTTCAGATTAGCTCAAGAACAGTGTAGAGAGCTTCATGGAATGGGTTTCCATGGCAGCAGCTGCAGCAGTGGTGCAAAGCACGCCGCCACTGGACTCTAGAGCAGTCGAGACTTTCTCTGGTGGGACCAATCACGCTTCTCCATCTGGCAATCTGATGGACGAGTCTGGGTTTGGCGGTTGCCAGGACAACGGTACTTGTCTGACTGCATCGTGCCACGTGTAAAGTTTGGTGGAGGGGGATTATGGTGTGGGGGTGTTTTTCAGGAGCTGGGCTTGGCCCCTTAGTTCCCGTGAAAGGAACAAGAGATGTTGGATAATTCCATGCTCCCAACTTTGTGGGCCAGATTGGGGATGGCCCCTTCCTGTTCAACATGACTGTGCACCAGTGCACAAAGCAAGGTCCATAAAGACATGGAGGAGAGAGCTTGGTGTGGATGAACTTAACTGGCCTGCACAGAGTCCTGACCTCAACCCGAATACCTTTCAGATGAAATAGAGTGGAAACTGAGAGCCAGGCATCCCTCCAACATCAGTGTGTGACCTCACAAATACACTTCTGGAAAAATGGTCAAAAAGGCCTATAAACACACTCCTAAACCTTGTGGAAATCCTCCCCAGAAGAGTTGAAGCTGTTATAGCTGCAAAGGGTGGACCGACGTCATATTAAACCCTATGGGCCCTAGTTTCGTAGACCAGGCGCAGTCAGCATTCAGCGCACCTGCGCCGCGCCGACGGGGTGTGTCCGCCTGGACTTTGCAAGTTTCGTGCACCGCGCAGGCTCGCACAGGCACACCTCCGGTCTCGCCCACCGGCGCAAGTGGGAAAGAGGGAGGAGAAGAAGGCGTGAGTGGGAGACGAGGAGGAGACGAGGCGTGGACTGGGATTAATACAGCCGATTCAGATCTTCACCAATCAAATGAGCTCCTCTCCTCTCCTTTAATGCGTTAGGGGAGGTTCAGTGCAAGTTCCGTCACTTGACAACCCGATGACAGAAGCAGCGCCGCCGCTCCCAACATGCGCATTACGCGCTGTGCGCGCGTATCATAATAATAGCAATGCCGATATTATAAAAACAGGAGAGCGAGAGGGAGATGTTTTGGTCCGAGAGGCTGAGTTTCCGTTACGCGTGCCATCCGCCTTTGATCTGACGTCAGATGTGACGGGACAATCTATATAGATATAAATTCACGTGTTGATTCAGTTAGTTGCATTAAATAGTGTTTGTTGTGATTATTTATTGCATTCAAATGTGCCTGGAACTGTGGAAACCTGCCTGTGAGGTCTCAGTGACGTGTGCGCACTGCGCGCCGGTCCGCCAAACTTCCACTCCGCCAGCTGTGATTCGCATTGAATCAATGGACTTTATTTACGCCTTGCGCCGAAAGTAGACCAGGTTGGAGCTGGCGAACTTTCAGCACAGTCTCGGCGAGGCTTTTTGCCACGAAACTTCCGCTATGCCAAGCTGAATCTGTGACGCCTCCCCCTGCTGTGCCGCCACACCCATCTTGGCGCAGGCAATCCACCAAACTGCCAAACTGACGGTGCGCAAGGCTGCGCGGGTCGAAACTTGCACTGCGCCAGCTGCGCCACCCTGCGCCGCCCTGCGCTGGTCTACGAAACTAGGGCCCTATGGATTAAGAATCGGATGTCACTTAAGTGCAGTTTTTATGCGCACTATGGGCCAATTGACGCCCTTTTTAACTGTATTTTAGACATTAAGTCATGGATGGCAGAGAATTTCCTACAGCTCAACCAGGACAAGACTGAGGTTTTAGTTATAGGTCCTGAAGGCCAGAGAGAGAAACTTTTACCAAAACTACAAGATCTTAAACCAGCACAGTCAGTAAAAAATCTGGGCGTGATTTTTGACTCTGAGCTGAATTTTATTCCACATATCAAAAATATGACGAAAATAGGTTTTTATCATCTTAAGAACATAGCCAGAGTCCGCCCGTTTCTCTCTCAGGCCAGTACGGAGGTGCTGATGCATGCTTTTATCTCCTGTCGTTTAGATTATTGTAATGCCCTGCTCTCTGGTCTTCCCAAAAAGAGTACTTTAAATCTCCAACTATTACAGAACTCAGCCGCACGCGTGCTGACGAGGACCAGAGGGCGGGAGCACATTACACCAGTTTTAGCGTCGCTGCATTGGCTCCCCGTACGCTTCAGGATCGATTTTAAGGTTCTTTTACTCGTTTTTAAATGTCTTAACGGCCTTGCGCCCTCTTATTTAGCTGACCTGCTTTTACCATATCAACCCTCGCGGACCCTGAGGTCCTCCGGCACTGGCCTTTTATCCATACCAAAACCCAGAACTAAAACCCATGGTGAGGCGGCATTTAGCTACTATGGCCCCCACCTGTGGAACAGCCTGCCAGAGAGCCTCAGGACCGCAGAGACAGTTGATATTTTTAAAGGAAGGTTAAAGACACACCTTTTTAATCAGGCTTTTAACTAGTATTTTAAATTCTTTAACGTTCTTATGTGATTTTATCTTATTTCATATTTTTGCTTTTATCTTGTTTTTAGATGATATTGATCTTAAATAATTTTAGTTGTTTTACTTATCATTGGTATTGTTTTATGTTATTATCTTTATTATCTTTTATTTAGCTGGTCACTTATTTTTTCATGTGTTTTAGTTTTTAGCTTTAACTCCAGTGTTTCCTCAGGGGGGCCTTCCACACTGGGAGCTGTGTCTGGGCTGCTGCTGGGGGTGCTGTCCCTGGGTCCCTGGGCCCGGCTGACTGTTGTCTGTCGGTGTCGGGGGGCCTGGGCACTGGTGCCCCCTGTGGCACAGCCTGCGACTCCTCCCAGTGTGGATGGCCCCAAAGATAGCGTTTCCTCAATCATCAGTGTCATGCCATGTCTCCCTATTGTCAGTAGTGAGAGTGTGTAGGTGTGTGTGTTTGTGTGTGTGTGCGTGTGTAGTATGGAGGGTGGGAGGGAGGGGCTTTATTTGTAATCGTTTTTTCTTTTCTTTATGATGTGTAAAGCACTTTGTGTTACATGTTCATGTATGAAAGGTGCTCTATAAATAAAGTGAAGTTGAAGTTGAAGTTGAAGTTATGGTCTTATGGAGCTCCACTGGATCATCAGCCAGTCTTCCCGTTTCTGCAGTGCTCTGTCTCTGTTTTCGAGGCTTTGAGCTTTCTTGAGTTTATGATTTCCAGTAGGGCTAAGCGATATATTGATTTTTGAAATATATCGATATTTTTTCAAACGAGATATGGAACGCGACGCTTTTGTCAATATCGATGTAAAATAATTTGCATTTAAAGTACTGCACATTTGGTCCAAATAACAGTAATTTCGTGCTGCGCCTGCCTCTCCTGCTGCCTCTGGCACACACTGCCCCGCCCCCGCCCTTCCACTCATGTCACTTTTTTTTAATCCCCTCCAGCGTGGAGTCCGACGACGCCGTGGAACGCTTGCCATCTGAACCGCCCATAGCCTGTTTCGCCATAGTTGCGAACCTTGCAATTATTTACTAAACCAGAGCCTTCTTCTATAAGTTACACACAGTAAAAAAAATTTCATGATGCATCGGAGCGGCCGGTACACGTCCTGGTTCGTCTCCGAAAGATTCGCGGCTCATGACAGGCTGACAACACATCGAATGTAGCATTTTGCCTTTTATTAAAGGGATAGTTCGAAATTTTGGACATAAGACCTATTTTCCAACTCAGCCGGTGTGTTCGAGCCGTCAGCCGACATTTCATTCAGTTCTTCTAGTTGCCCAGTTCGCTTGTGCTATGGCTAGCGTAAGTCAATGGTTCTAGTTAGACAGGCATTAAAAACAGTCTTACCCACTCCACAGTGCACCCGAGGCAAATCCATTGTAACGGCAGACTATCGATGTACATATGTGATGATAGAATGTTTGAAATAAAACCAACCTTGCATTTTTAAGGATTTATGTCTCAGCAGCAGCAGCGTGTCATACTTCTTAGTAGGCTATGGCAGCGGTGGAGTGATATAACCTAGCACTTATAAGTTACCGGTTCTATAATAGTTTGTTTACCTGCTGTGATTGCTACAGACGCAGAGTAGCCTGCAGTGCTAATTTCTCACAGAAATGGACACTTTTGGAGAATATACTGAAACTTTTGAAGACTCTGATGAGGGTTCGATTGCCTATTTACGGGCAGTATTTCGGGCGGCGCATCTTAGAGTTTTGAGTCCGACGGAGCAAAGTAAAGTTCTGCTGCTGCTGAGAAACTAGTCCCTCAAAAGATGGATGATTCATGTGATGCGAGGTTAGTTTTGTTATTATTCTATCAACACAGATATGTACATCGACAGTCTAGTGTTTTAATTTATTTGCCTCGGGTGCACTGTGGAGTGGGTATGAGTGTTTTTAATGCCATGCTAACTAGAACCATTGCTAACTTGCGCTAGCCATAGCACAAGCGAACTCGGCAACTAGAAGAACTGAATGAAATGTCTTGAAAACGTCTCCAGACGTCGCAAACACACCAGCTCACTTGGAAAATAGGTCTTGTCCAAAATTCCGAACTATCCCTTTAAACGACTGTTTCTACCACATTCAAAGTAGACACGCAGACACGTGATGTCCATTAGCAACTTGCGCGAGCGGCCCCGCGCCGTTTAACGGGAACAGGACACACGAGGAGTTCTTGGTGGAAGGCAACAAGTCCCGGTTCCAGCCGGACTCACATTGGACCCGCCGAGCTCAGCGCTGAGTCTTCTGCAGTCACAACTACAGAGCGGGCTCTCAGCGGACTTTCCCCGATGCGTCCCTCCACAACACACACTCACGTGCGCGCGCGCACTCGCACCGCAGTTGCGGCAGTGACACGAAAAATAAACAGCTGCTAGAACACAGCTCAACTTTTTCATTTTACAAATTTAGGATTGAGTTTGCAGTCAGCCGGTTACGAGCACAAGGACGCAGGCAGGCTGGAAGCGAATGCACAGTGGTGCTTGATGTAGAATGACGAGTTGGAACGCGGCAACGCCATATATGTTATGTGTCAACAAATATCAATATTTATCTTATATCGATATTTTGCTTGAACATATCGAGATATGACTTTTTGTCCATATCGCCCAGCCCTAATTTCCAGACAATTGAAGAGTGTTGCTTGAAGGTTGTCAAATGTAATTCTGGGAAATTAGAAAATCAGGAGATAATAATAAAGATAAAGCAGACGGCAGGTGTGGTAGCATCACCCACCATATAGGAACTATTTCACCTGCTCTCTGTGTTGAACTGCCTTTAGACGCGAGGATCTGCACACTGACGCCAAATGGCCACCTGGAGCTGGGGGCCCTCGCGGGGCCCGGGAGGTCCTACTCCTCAGAGAGGCGGAGCTTCACAATTGAGTCCAGGAAGAGCAGCGTGATGAGTCTGGGCAAGGGAAGCCTGGAGAGACGCTCTCTCTCTCTGGTACCGTCCTCCTCTCATCCTCACACATCTAGAGCTGATTGTGAAACACATACAGTCGATATGCTCATCTAGACCTGATTCTGGGTCATATAGTATATGGTGTATATGTATATATAGTGTATAGATATATACTGTATATAAGGTGTATGTTGAGTTGTGGATGCAGACTGAAGATTTTCTATGAATTGTGTCTTCTAGCGTCATGCTCGCAGTTCCAACTACCACAACTGGGGGCGCCCTTTCCTTCCACAGTCGACCTGGAGCTCCAGGTAGCAGTCAGATGAATCCTCAGCAGCTGATTTACCTTAATGAACTCTTAATGAACTCTTAATGAACCCTTAATTAATTCTTAATACCTCCATTAAGCCTTTATTACCCGCATGGAAACATCAAACCTCTGCTGTTGTGTTATGCTCTAATTAGCTTCATGACCAGACTTGTAATATAATCTTGTATTACGTTTATATATATATATATATATAAATGCTTCTACGTGGTCTGCAGGTCCAGCTCCAACAGTCTGGGCCGGAGGAGCTACGGGTTTGGTGGGGCTCCTCTGGTGGGGGGCAGCCTCCGTGTGCACAGCACCCGCTCCCCCTGCTGCTACACTTACGCCGCCGAGCAGGAGTCCCTGCTGTCCCACCCGGACCACCCCCAACACCCTCGGCCCCCCCATCACCCACCTCCACCCCCGCTGTTCCTCTCCAGGAGGGACCGACGGGCTCTTTCCCTGGAGCTCCCAGAGCTTCTCCGGGCCGGAGGACATCCCAGGGCCCTGCCAGACACTGGGAGGAGGAGCGGGTCTGGGGTGGGGGGGTCCAGTTTAGGAGTGGGCCACCGGGACTGCAACGGCAAGGCCCCGGGGCCCCACACTCACCTGATGGCTCAAGTCTTCCCTCAAGTCAACGCACGCAAGGGAAGGACGGACCTGGAAGACGAGACGGATTATGTAAGTTCACTTCCTATTTTCACCAGGACCACGTGGTTCTGTTCCCCTGAAGGACGGATGCGGGACTGGGACACATTCGGTCTTCAGGTGGTCCTCTGATGGACGGATGCTGGACCAAGACACATTCAGTCTTCAGGTGGACCTCTGAAGGATGGATGCTGGACTGGGACACATTCGGTCTTCAGGTGGACCTCTGAAGGACGGATGCCGGACCGGGACACAGCAACAGTATTCTAGTGGTTTCCAGATCGACCTCGTTAATAATGAAAACAGAAACAGAAATGTTCATCATAGTAGCAGTTGATAGAAATCAGTTGATTCAAATATAGAAAGTGATGGATGTTAAGCATTTTATTTTTATTATATTATAGATGTTATACATCATGTATCATGGTGTCGATGAGTCTGATAATACAATTCTAATAAGAGCTACTATCATGTTTCTCCTCCAGAGTTTGTGTTTCCGCATCCAGAAGATGATGGAGGTCTATAAGCCAGACTGGTGTGAGACCAGAGAACAGTGGTCTGTCTACATGTTCTCCCCCCAGAACAGGTGAGTGGACGCCAGCCTGTTGTTTACACCAGAAGAGCGTTGTTGTTCATTAAATATACACTCAACAAAAAAATATAAACGCAACACTTTCACAATATTACCATTTCTCTCAAACATTGTTCAGAAATCAATCTAAATGTGTGATAGTGAGCACTTCTGCTTTGCTGAGATTATCCATCCCACCTCACAGGTGTGCCACATCAAGATGCTGATCTGACATCATGATTAGTGCACAGGTGTGCCTTATACTGTTCACAATAAAAGGCCACCCTGAAATGTGCAGTTTTTTGCTTTATTGGGGGTCTGGGGACTCAGAACCAGTCAGTATCTGGTGTGACCACCATTTGCCTCATGCAGTGCAACACATCTTCTTCGCATAGAGTTTATCAGATTGTCAATTGTGGCCTGTGGAATGTTGGTCCACTCCTCTTCAATGGCTGTGCGAAGTTGCTGGATATTAGTGGGAACTGGTACACGCTGTCGTATACGCCGGTCAAGCACATCCCAAACATGCTCAATGGGTGACATGTCCGGTGATTATGCTGGCCATGCAAGAACTGGGACATTTTCAGCTTCCAAGAATTGTGTACAGATCCTTGCAACATGGGGCCGTGCATTATCTTGCTGAAACATGAGGTGATGTTCATGGATGTATGGCACAACAATGGTCCTCAGGATCTCATCACGGTATCTCTGTGCATTCAAAATGCCATCAATAAAATGCACCTGTGTTCTTCGTCCATAACAGATGCCTGCCCATACCATAACCCCACCACCACCATGGGCCACTCGATCCACAACATTGACATCAGCAAAGCGCTCACCCACACGACGCCACACACGCTGTCTGCCATCTGCCCTGAACAATGTAAACAGAGATTCATCCGTGAAGAGAACACCTCTCCAACGTGCCAGACGCCATCGAATGTGAGCATTTGCCCACTCAAGTCTGTTACGGCGACGATCTGGAGTCAGGTCAAGACCCCGATGAGGACGACGAGCATGCAGTTGAGCTTCCCTGAGATGGTTTCTGACAGTTTGTGCAGAAATTGTTTGGTTATGCAAACCAATTGTTTCAGCAGCTGTCTGAGTGGCTGGTCTCAGACGATCTTGGAGGTGAACCTGCTGGATGTGGAGGTCCTGGGCTGGTGTGGTTACACGTGGTCTGCGGTTGTGAGGCCGGTTGGATGTACTGCCATATTCTCTGAAACGCCTTTGGAGACGGCTTATGGTGGAGAAATGAACATTCAATGCACGAGATGTCAACAGATCTGGTTGACATTCCTGCTGTCAGCATGCCAATTGCACGCTCCCTCAATGCTTGTGGCATCTGTGGCATTTTGCTGTGAGACAAAACTGCACATTTCAGAGTGGCCTTTTATTGTGGGCAGTATAAGGTACACCTGTGCACTAATCATGATGTCAGATCAGCATCTTGATGTGGCACACCTGTGAGGTGGGATGGATTATCTCCGCAAAGCAGAAGTGCTCACTATCACACATTTAGACAGATTTGTGAACAATGTTTGAGAGAAATGGTAATATTGTGTATCTGGAATGAATTTTAGATCTTTAAGTCCATCTCATGAAAAATGGGAGCAAAAACAAAAGTGTTGCGTTTATATTTTTGTTGAGTGTGTGTATATATATATATATATATATATATATATATATATATACTGTATATTAACATGTGACTCAGTCAAGTTAATGTCTTTGTTTTCTTAACCTAACTTCCTGTGAGGTTTATTTTGAAAAGACACTGCATGTTGACGCGCCGTCACTATCGCGTGGAGTGTTTATGCTCTTAACAAGCTGGGTTGTTTGGGAATGTGTTCCGACACGGTGGTCTTCAACTCACGGATGCTGTTCTGGTCATATGCACGCCCCTGGTTTTTACGGTAACACCGGCAGTACTAACGAGAAGGTACGGCTGACTTCGGTGAGAAGCTTCTCTCTGGACCAAATGTGAAACCACACGTTAGCGGCTCCGTCCTGATCAGGTGGAGGAGCAGCAAACTGAGAGAAAAACGCCCTGTGCTGGTTAAAGTGTCTCCCTTCAACACATATATTACTGTCAGTGGCCCTCCGACTTGTGTGTTCATCTGTGTTTGTCTGTGTTGTTGTGTTGGTAGAGATGTCCTGAACGCCACACGAAGGAGAACTCCCTCCGTCAGCCGAGTCCCAGCGTGCTGAAGACACTTAAGGGAAGCCGGGCCTTGGGCCGCCGTTCTGGCATCGTGGCAGCTTCCATCTGTCAGCGAGGGCTGCTTGTGTTGGCGGGGTGTGTGTGTGTGTAGTGTCGTATTGTGTGTGGATGACTTTACATATGTGCATGTGGGAGAGCGTGTGAGCATATGTGCATCCAGGCCTTGTTTATGCCTCAGCGCGTGTGCGTGTGTGTATGTGTGTGTGTGTGTGTGTGTGGACTAATGAGGGATGATATGAAAACTTCATATGGCGGTATAATACCAGGGCTCCAGAGTGCGACCATTTTGGTCGCATATGCGACCAAAATTTTTATGAGCGCGACTGAAAAAAATTGTAGGTCGCACTGGTGCACCTAACGTTGCTCAGGTGAAAAAAAAATCATAAGCGCAGCATCTCTTTATGTTCTCCTGACGGTATCGTGGTCTAAACCAATAAGAGACAGAGCTCGGGTGGGTCCTTGCCTCTGATTGGCTGTGGTCCTTTTCACTGCTCTAAATTGTGTCAGTTCGAAAATGCGAGCGAGCGGAGCAGGTACTCTGAGCGCTTCGAGAGGCAGAAAGCCTCGCCCCGAGACTAAGAGTTCCTTAAAAAAACTTACACTCGTGTCCCTAAGTACAAAAAATGTCACCTTCCCAAAAAGTGCTGTAAAAACATGCTAAATTAATATTTTTTTCCACTTTAAACGAGTCAGTCTTATAAATCTACTTCAGCCTGAAATATACACACCAAATATGAATTATATTTTGAGGATTTTAACCCTTTAAAGGCCAATATGTTTACATAACTTCACAGTTTTTTGTATGGAAAAAAACACAAAAACTAAAATAATTTCTATAAAATAAATTTCAAGTAGTAATTGATTAGTATCATTATGAGGCCCTGAGATTGGTAAATGATTGGCAGCAACATCAACTTTCATGCATTGTTATTTTTTCTACAGTGTCAGATTTAAAAAAAACTTACACTCGTGTCCCTAAGTACAGAAAATGTCACCTTCCCAAAAAGTGCTGTAAAAACATGCTAAATTAATATTTTTTCCATTTTAAACAAGTCAGTCTTATAAAACTACTTCAGCCTGAAATATACATACCAAATATTAATTATATTTTGAGGATTTTAACCCTTTAAAGGCCAATACGTTTACATAACTCCCCGTTTTTATCGGAAAAAAAAAAACAAAAAAAGTAAAATAATTTCCATAAAATAAATTTCAAGTAGTAATTGATTAGTATTATTATTAGGCCCTGAGATGGGTCAATGATTGGCAGCAACATTGATTTTGATGCATTGTTATTTTTCCTACAGTGTCAGATTTAAAAAAAACTTACACTCGTGTCCCTAAGTACAGAAAATGTCACCTTCCCAAAAAGGGCTGTAAAAATATGCTAAATTAATATTTTTTCCATTTTAAACAAGTCAGTCTTATAAAACTACTTCAGCCTGAAATATACATACCAAATATTAATTATATTTTAAGAATTTTAACCCTTTAAAGTAGCCTCCTCACAGCAAGAGGGTCCTGGGTTCGATTCCCGGGTCTCCCTCGGGTTCCTTCTGTGTGGAGTTTGCATGTTCTCCCTGTGTAAGCGTGGGTTCTCTCCGGGTTCTCCGGCTTCCTCCCACAGTCCAAAGACATGCAGGATGGGGATATGTTCATTGGTGACTCTAAATTGCCCGTAGGTGTGAATGTGAGTGTGAATGGTTGTCTGTCTCTACATGTCGGCCCTGCGATAGACTGGCGTCCTGTCCAGGGTGTACCCTGCCTTCACCCAATGATAGCTGGGATCGGCTCCAGCCCCCCCGTGACCCTGAATACAGGATAAGCGGTAGACAATGGATGGATGGATGGATAGTAATTGATTACTTTTATTATTATTAGGCCCTGAGATGGGTCAATTATTAATTTTTTGACCGGTAAACACCTGCCAAAATGAGCAGCCCCACATAAACCTGCAGTTCCACCAGGTAAACATTTCGCCAGTCTCGGATTGAGCTTCTCCCATGTTGGTTTGTCAGGTCAACAATATGCTGCAGGATTTCCTCTGTCAGCAGCAGTTTAAAACTATGCCACCGCCAGAATCACTGACCCGGCCACTGTGTCAGTCCCGGGACCAAACCCCTGGGATGTAGCAGAAGTAGCGGAGTATCGCAGAGTTCGTTGGAGACCAAATAATTCTTCCAGTTTTTGAAGTCCATCCTGCCCCAACTTCATCCATCTCCCATCCACTCTTATCTTCCGATGAGTCGGAGTTGGACTCCAGCTGGTCTTCTACCTCTGAGGCCTCCTCCATGTTAGCCTCAGAGTCCTCGGAGGAGGATGAGGAGCCATCCTCGCACTCGGAGTGCATGATAATGTCCAGAGCCTCCTGTGTGCTGTAATGTCTGTCTGCCATCTCCAAAATGACTACTAAACAACCTGAGTGAGAACCAATTTTGTTTTGGTTCTTGTGCTACTCATCGTTTTTATTATTTAATTAGTTTCGAACGCAGAGTGTGGCTTCTAAGAGAAAAACATGTATGAAGACGGACACACACTCGCACGCACACCATTATCCAACATCAAAGATGACACACACTTGTCATTTTAGTAGCAAGGCCGCTTGCAGAAAACAGTAAAAAGAGTGACATTTTGAGACATGCATGAAATGGGGAAAAAGTAGCGCCACCTGGTGGACATATATAAAACTGTTAAATGAAAAGCCAGTAGTCCAAAAGGAAATAGTAACATAAAGGAATGCATTAGTTATGTTGAGATAAATGTGGGATAAAAAAAGCCATTTTCAATGGTTTTCAATGGGACATTTTTTGTCACTAGGAACAAATGTGTCGGTTTTTGTGTAGCGTAGCCATTTTAGGTTAATTTAACAAACTGAGATGAAAATTCCAAAAGGTTTCAAAAATGAATATCTTCTGGAAAATGTGAGCTATATTAATTTAAAACAGACAAAATGGCATGAAAATAAAAAACAGAATGTCCCCAGGAACTCCATCCATCCATCCATCCATTTTCTTCCGCTTATCCGATACCGGGTCGCGGGGGCAGCTGCCTGAGCAGGGACGCCCAGACTTCCCTCTCCCCGGACACTTCCCCTAGCTCCTCCGGGAGGACCCCAAGGCGTTCCCAGGCCAGCCGGGTGACATAGTCACTCCAGCGTGTCCTGGGTCTTCCTCGGGGTCTCCTCCCGGTGGGGCATGCCTGGAACACCTCCCGAGGGAGGCGTCCAGGGGGCATCCGATGCAGATGCCCGAGCCACCTCAACTGGCTCCTCTCGATGTGGAGGAGCAGCGGCTCTACTCCGAGCTCCCCCCGTGTGACGGAGCTCCTCACCCTATCTCTAAGGGAGCGCCCCGCCACCCTGCGGAGGAAGCTCATTTCGGCCGCTTGTATCCGGGATCTTATTCTTTCGGTCATGACCCAAAGTTCATGACCATAGGTGAGGGTAGGAACGTAGATTGACCGGTAAACCGAGAGCTTCGCCTTTCGGCTTAGCTCTCTCTTTACCACGACGGACCGATACAGCGACCGCATTACTGCAGCCGCTGCACCGATCCGCCTGTCAATCTCGCGTTCCATCCTTCCCTCACTCGTGAACAAGACCCCAAGATACTTAAACTCCTCCACATGAGGCAGGAACTCCCCCCCGACCTGGAGGGAGCAAGCCACCTTTTTCCGGTCAAGAACCATGGCCTCGGATTTGGAGGTGCTAATCCTCATCCCGGCTGCTTCACACTCGGCTGCAAACCGCCCCAGGACATGCTGGAGGTCCTGGCTCGAAGGAGCCAACAAGACCACATCGTCCGCAAAAAGCAGGGATGAAATCCAGTGGCTCCCGAACCAGATCCCCTCCGGCCCACGGCTGCGCCTAGAAATCCTGTCCATAAAAATAATGAACAGGACCGGTGACAAAGGGCAGCCCTGCCGGAGTCCAACATGCACCTGGAACAGGTCTGACTTACTGCCGGCAATGCGAACCAAGCTCCTGCTCCGGTCATACAGGGACCGAACAGCCCTTAGCAGAGGGCCCCCGACCCCGTACTCCCGAAGTACCTCCCACAGAATGCCACGAGGGACACGGTCGAATGCCTTCTCCAAGTCCACAAAACACATGTGGACTGGTTGGGCAAACTCCCATGAACCCTCGAGCACCCTGCGGAGGGTATAGAGTTGGTCCAGTGTTCCACGGCCAGGACGAAAACCGCATTGTTCCTCCTGAATCCGAGGTTCGACTATCGGCCTAATTCTCCTCTCCAGCACCCTGGAATAGACTTTCCCGGGGAGGCTGAGAAGTGTGATCCCCCGATAGTTGGAACACACCCTCCGGTCCCCCTTTTTGAATAGAGGGACCACCACCCCGGTCTGCCAGTCCAGAGGCACTGTCCCCGACTGCCACGCGATGTTGCAGAGACGTGTCAACCAGGACAGCCCCACAGCATCCAGAGACTTGAGGTACTCAGGGTGGATCTCATCCACCCCCGGTGCCTTGCCACCGGGGAGCTTCTTAACTACCTCGGTGACTTCAGCCCGTGTAATGGGTGGATGAACCTCTGAGTCTCCAGCCTCTGCTTCCCCAATGGGAGACGTGTCAGTGGGGTTGAGGAGATCCTCGAAGTATTCCTTCCACCGCCCGACGATATCCTCAGTCGAAGTCAGCAGCTCCCCACCTCCACCGCAAACAGTGTTGGTGGAGGGCTGCTTCCCCTTCCTAAGGCGCCGGATGGTTTGCCAGAATTTCCTCGAGGCCGACCGATAGTCCTCCTCCATGGCCTCCCCGAACTCTTCCCAGACCCGAACTTTTGCTTCAGCGTCCGCCCGTGCTGCAGCACGCTTGGCCTGCCGGTACCCGTCAGCTGCCTCGGGAGTACCCCGAGCCAACCAGGTTCGGTAGGACTCCTTCTTCAGCTTGACAGCATCCCTTACTTCCGGTGTCCACCACCGGGTTCGGGGATTGCCACCACGACAGGCACCGGAGACCTTACGGCCACAGCTTCGAACAGCCGCGTCAACAATGGAGGCAGAGAACAAGGTCCATTCGGACTCAATGTCCCCAGCCTCCCTCGGGATCTGGTCATAGCTCTCCTGGAGGTGGGAGTTGAAGACCTCCCTGACAGAGGGTTCCACCAGACGTTCCCAGCACACCCTCACAACGCGTTTAGGAACTCTTAAGGGTTAAAAAGCCCCAAAATATGCCTTCAGACAGGACTGGTTGAAGCCATTTCCCTGGCTGATGTACGATAAAGAAAGGGACTCAATGCACTGCATTTATTGTCGGGAGTGCGATCAGAATATGGCCGGTAATAGTGCGTTTGTGGAGGAGTCAACAACATTTTGCATCGAGACGTTGAAAAAGCGCAATATGTCCAAAAAGCATACTACATGCCGTGATAAGTGTGTTAATAAAGTGGCCCTCATCCAGCTGCGTTTCAGCGTCAGGCTGTATCAATCACGTCCGCTGAGGAATCTGAAATGATTATAAAATTCAACGTCGCATACAATATTGCAAAGGAGGAGTTGCCGTTCACTAAATTTAAGTCAGAAATTATTCTGATGAAAAAAATGCCGACACACTAAAGAACAAGACAGCGGAGATTGGAAACGCCACGTACACGTCATTCATGACTGACGGCGACACAGACGTCTCTACTGTTGTGGAAAAATGAATCTGCCCAATAAAGATCAACAACCAGGATCAGCTTTTTCTCCGAGGTTTATTCCACTAAGTATTCTCATCTGCAGAAGAAAGTACTGTTCACCCCTGCCCTCTGATGCAAAGGTTCAGAATCAGCAGGAACGACCCTGAGTCCAACAGCAATCTCCCTTTTAAGGAGGAGGAACCAAAGGACGGATCATGTCCTATCTTACAAAGACAAGATGTACAGGCAAGGTCAAGATTTACAGAACACAGGCGTCATAGTCCTGAAATTATCTTATGTCAATGTGGCACTCATGTTCATATCATCGACAAACAGGCATTAATTTTCGTCATAGCATAACAGTCAGAAAGGAGATGCGGATCGACGTCTGACCTGACAAATATTCTGATAATAAATTACAGACATCCAAAATTCCCATTACACTACGAAGGAGTGCGTTATTGTCTACTGCAGCATTTTGCGTAAAGGGAGGCAGGTCAACATGTTAATTGGACATGTCGAGGTGGAGCATGGACACGGACATGTTTGAAGGCCCAAATTACAGCATGAGACATCATGAATAGGCAATTACATAGTAGCCTATTCCAAATATTATTATTAAAAATGAATAGCCTAAGTAAAAATATAATTAGGCTAGGCTAAGATCACATAAACAGTTTTCCATTTGCAATCTATAGGCTAGTGACCTGTATGATCTTTTTATTGTGCCACAAAGCAAGCATTTACTGCGCTTGGGCATCAGTGTGCAGATTGGCTGGAGAAAAGGGTTCCTCTGGGTGCTGATGGTGCTGCAGTTAACCTAGGCCATAAGGGGGCGTCATTATGTAAAAGGAGAGCGATAAAAAGGTGACTTTTTGGCGTTAAAGGCGACGCGATGTAAAATGTGGGTGCACCTTAATTTTGTGCTGGTGCACCTAAAAAAAAGTTAGGCGCACCAGTGCAACCAATGCAAAAAGTTAGTCTGGAGCCCTGAATACCTATATATACGTTGGACCAGGTGTTTATAAATCCAGACGCTGCTCTTTCTATGACGCTGTATTTATGTGCTGTGTAGTGACCAGCAGACGCCACCAGAGGTCTCTACAGTGGAACAGGAAGCTGAGAATAATGGAGATTCAGCATTTTCTTCTTTTGTTGCCTTAAAAGCTGATATTTTATAGTTGGAGAAAACTCAAATTAACGTCCAGGGTGTTGTTCCTTTTCCTCCAACGGAGTTAAATAATCCAGTTTTAAGGTCTTTTACTTAATTTGCTGTCGGCTTTGCTGATGTTTATTGACCTGTTGTGATCAGGTTACGGCTGCAACCTCAGATCAGCTGATATTTGTTACATAGTTTGATCGGTGGTCTCTCTGATTCTGATCAGAAGAGCCGATCAGAAGTCTTATTGATTCAGAATGGAAACGTCTTCATTACTCATTCATTACTCGTTTGTTAGCTTAATGCAGTAAAATCGCTGTGCATGTAGAACTGGAGGGAACTTAGACCGTCACAGTGTGAAGTCTGAACCAGCATCGGTATTTGACAACAATGGGTTGGACTTAAAGCAGACAAATAGTTAAGTACCTGTACACCACCGGGCTCAGTCAATATCACGGGACAGAGGTCACCAGATGTGAACCCTTCAGTTTGCTGGGTCTCAGTCAGGTTAGCACATTGATGGTGTCCCCCAGACACCAGCTTTAGAATCTGCTTCCTTTGTAGCTGACAGATGAGACGAGATGGGTTTACTGCCTCCACTGGCTCTGGAGCTGACGGACTGACGACCCAACCCAGGGTCTTAGATTCTGTCCATAGATGGTCCCGACACCACCGCTGGGTCTTAGAGTCTGTCCATAGATGGTCCTGACACCACCGCTGGGTCTTAGAGTCTGTCCATAGATGGTCCTGAAACTACCGCTGGGTCTTAGAGTCTGTCCATAGATGGTCCCGACACCACCGCTGGGTCTTAGAGTCTGTCCATAGATGGTCCTGACACCACCGCTGGGTCTTAGAGTCTGTCCATAGATGGTCCTGAAACTACCGCTGGGTCTTAGAGTCTGTCCATAGATGGTCCTGACACCACCGCTGGGTCTTAGAGTCTGCCCATAGATGGTCCTGACACCACCACTGGGTCTAAGAGTCTGTCCATAGATGGTCCTGACACCACCAAATAATAATAAGGTCCGGGAGTAGAAAGTGTTCAGTATTTCACAAATGCATAATGTTGAGAGAAAAGTGTAAGAATGGAAAAAAAACTCCAGTTAACCAGTTTATCTCCTCCTCCTACGGGGTTCAAGACATCGGCACCACCAGAGACCACTAAAAGGATTACATTTCTTTTAAGCACCGTGGACTTGTTTGTGTGCTTGTGTTTCCTTTAATAGACACTATTTCAATATTTCCTTCCTGCAACAGATTTAAGTGAGCACGTCTCCCCTCTGCTCCTCTGCTGGCAGGTTCAGGCTGCTCTGCCAGTCCATCATCGCCCATAAGCTCTTTGACTACGTGGTCCTGGTCTTCATCTTCCTCAACTGCATCACGGTGGCTCTGGAGAGGCCCCGGATCCTGCAGGGCAGCCTGGTAAGAGCTGTGTTCCTCTTGGTCACAAGTTTACACTCATCAAAGCTTTAACAAAGTCCAACAGGAGATACTTCTTCTATTAGAGAGCACTCGTTCAGTTACACAGTATTTATATGAAAACTATATTTATAATAATATTACTCAGCTGCCCTCACATAAGTCACTAAAGTGCATGAAATGTTATAATAGTGTGGAAGTCAAATGCAATGAGTGCAGCACTTCAGCACAACACTAACGGTAGATAAGCACACATGCTACATGCTACATGCTATGGCTGCACGATAATGGAAGGCCAATTTAAGAGGCTAAATAAACAATTCTGTTCTGTAGTAAACAAATCGCACAAAATGGCTGACTTCCTGTTACGCCCCCAAGTAATAAAAAATGGTGGGAAATCTAGTTTAGGCAAACTGAAAAAACTGATATTTTTCTAGCAGATTCAGTCTCACAGAAGAAAAAAAACAATGGTGGAACTTTTTAAGATTATTATCGCACAGATTTTTCACCAATTCTAAAGTCATAAACAGAGAAAACTATTTGAGTTATTATATATTCTATATTTTCTTCTCTTATTTGCCTTCATTTCTCTTTCCTTCAACCAAATTAAAGTTGATTTCTTCTTTTCCTGTTTCATTTCTCTCAGTTGTTGTTTTCTCTCCTTCTGGAACAGGAAAGGCTGTTTCTCACAGCATCCAACTACATCTTCACCGCCATCTTTGTTGCAGAGATGACTCTCAAGGTAAACATGGCTTTTCTTCTATTCCATCCTCCCTTTATTTTCTCACGTCTTCACTTCTTCTTCCTCTTGTCCACTTCTGTCCTCCTGTTACATCTTGAGTTCACAACAGATAGGCTGCTTTACCACAGCTGGAGGAACCCAAATAAAGTAACCAGATGAATGCTGAAATAACTCCATCATGATGGTGATCAGTAAAAAGTGCTGAGTCATGCTTTGTTAGGTCTGTCTACAAGACCACAAGATAACTACTGTTAAAACGCTGGTTTTCTGAATGGAGTCTGGTTGATGGGAGCTAGGCTACGCTAACACGGTTGATACAGCATCACACTTCCCTCTTCCTTTTTATCTCCTCCTTGTGCTCCTGATTTCTCCTCTTTCACCTCCCTCTCCTCTCCTCCTCTCCTTTCATCTCCAGCTGTTGTTTTCTCCTCCTCGTCCTCCCCCTTCACTCCTCTTTCATCTCCCTCTCTGCTCCTCCATTCTTCTCCTTTCTTGACAACTCAGCAACTCGTGCTTTAATCGGTTGCACTCATCCCGTTAGCGATGGGCAGCTGGATAATGAAGTTAATTAGAAGGCTATCACTCTTCAGCTGGCCTTTAACTGCTGCTGGACTTCCCATTGATAGACACACATAGACACACACACACACACACACACACATACACACTCTTTAATCCACTAATCTACTGTCCAGAAGATGGGCCTCATCCATTATTAACAGCCTTCTGTCTCCAGGCGTTTCCCTGCTTGGTAGAAACCCGTGAGTGATTATTGTGTGTGTGTGTGTGTGTGTGTGTGTGTGTGTGTGTGTGTGTGTGCGTGCATGCGTGTGTGTGCATCCGCTGCCTGGTTGAACTCTCCAACTCCCTCCTTACATCTTTATCTCCTTCACTCATATTTTTGTTCTAATTTGATTAGTCCTCTCCGCTCGTCTGTAATTGAATCAGTGGCGCTCTGTCATTATCAGCTTCATCTTCTCTCTCCTGAAGCTCATCTTCTTATCTGGAATAATAAAGCAGTTGCTGCAGCGTAACCTCCAGCTGAAGTCCTCCACCTGTGTTTGTAGATGAGCTTCATCACAGCTGTAATGTTATTAAAACCTCACACACTCGTTGGTCTTCATGTCACAGCATTTCTTCACAATCAGCAGGTAAGCCCCGCCCCCTAAAGCATCCCCTGCTTTCTGGTCTGGTGGACTCTAAATGGACCATAATGTACTAAATGAACATCATGCTGGATTGAAGAAGACTTGAAACTAGAGATTGAGACCATAAACTCATGTTTACAATGTTTACTGAGATAATACATCAAGAGAGAAGTAGGACCATTTTCTCATTGACTTCTATACAACCAGAGAGGAGTCGCCCCCTGGTGGCCAGCAGAGAGATGTAGGACCTTTTTCTCATAGACTTCCATACAACCAGAGAGGAGTTGCCCCCTGGTGGCCAGCAGAGAGAAGTAGGACCATTTTCTCATAGACTTCTATACAACCAGAGAGGAGTTGCCCCCTGGTGGCCAGCAGAGAGAAGTAGGACCATTTTCTCATTGACTTCTCTACAACCAGAGAGGAGTCGCCCCCTGGTGGCCAGCAGAGAGAAGTAGGACCATTTTCTCATTGACTTCTATACAACCAGAGAGGAGTTGCCCCCTGGTGGCCAGCAGAGAGGATGCAGCTTTAAGGAGCTCCAGCTTGGGCTTCACTCTTAGCGTCTGGTCTCCACACTGGTTTCCAGTTGGGGTGTAACTCGTAAAACATATGTAGATGGACTGGGAGGCTTTTCTTGGACTAGGTTATGGACCAACAACTTTTTCAGGAGCAGTTAGGATGACTAGCTGAGCTAGACCAATAGAAAATAAATGCTGAGACATGAAGACCAACGAGTGTGTGAGGTCAAAAGTGTAGACCACAAACCAACAGGGGATGTCACCATGACGGCGTCAAAATGACGATGACCAGTTCTTATCGACAATCTTTGGTCTAAACTGTATCAACTGTAATTTTTACTCTCTCCTTTCATCCTTCCATATATTCATTTCATTTTTGGCTTTCAAACGTCTCCGTTCCTCCAAAAAGCAGCAAGCATAAAATGAAAAACCTGTTTTGAAAATGTGAATGTGAATGTGAACATGAAGGTTTTTGTCCCCCTTGGTCTCCCCAGGTGGTCTCCATGGGTCTGTACCTGGGGGAGAAGGCATACCTGAGGAGCAGCTGGAACATTCTGGATGGTTTCCTCGTATTAGTGTCTCTCATTGACATCGTGGTGTCGATGGCGGGCGGGGCCAAGATCCTGGGAGTCCTCCGTGTGCTCCGACTGCTCAGGACGCTCCGCCCCCTCAGGTTGGAAGGACCGGTCCTCATTGTTTCCGTTTCACTAGGCGCTTTGTGAAGAAGAGTTTTGTGTTTCAGGAAATCGACTTCTTCACTTTGGATTTAGCTGAGAAGATCTGAGTCGTATCTGTCTGTTAAAGCAGCAGCTGCTTAGCTTACCTTAGCAAAAAGCTGTGGAACAGGGGCAAACAGTAAGCCTGACTCTGTTTACATTTAAATGGACGTATGAAGCTCACATGAAGAGGGAAGGAAGAAAAAACTGGCACTGGAAAACCCTGATTAGCACTTACAAACCAACCATAATGATAAACATAGTCAGCATGCAAGCCATTGGCATTAGCGCTTAACATCAGCAAATTGTAAGGGCCATCATGATCGGTCAGTTAGAAACACTGAGAGCAGTTCATGTCAGCGGATTTAGTTTCTTTTTAAAATTGAACTTATTTCACGTCTGCTGGATCAAATTAAGCTCTTTCCACTCTGAATGCAATGAAAGTCCTGGTCCTGGTCTCTCATTTTCCTGCAGGGTGATCAGCAGAGCTCCGGGCCTGAAGCTGGTAGTCGAGACCCTCATCACGTCCCTCAAGCCCATCGGAAACATTGTCCTCATCTGCTGCGCTTTCTTCATCATCTTTGGTATTCTGGGTGTTCAGGTGAATTCATACGTTCATCCACCATGATCTCTATTATCTATGTTATCATACCAGGACTAACATTTAATTGGACAGATGGTGGAACTATTGCAGATATAAGTAACAAAGTGCCCCCATGATGAACCCCGGGGAGTCTGACTGCGTAAACATGGGCTTTTTCTTACAGAAATGAATCAAACAGTTCTAACAGTCCTAATGAGAACAGGAAGACGTTTGATGGTGTAGCAGGCTTTTTTCTCCTCATGATGCGACAATAATCTGCTCTTTTCAACCCACTCTCACCTCAGGAAATAGGACTAGTCACTAATACGATCTGTTGGTTTCATGTTCAGGGTCACATTCACATAGTACTTGTGAACTAAACTCATCATGTGACTCTGTAATGTCCAGATCTGGCGACGTAGTCTTAAAGAGGAAGACTACTGATGATGAGGGGTTGGGGGGGGTCCACCAACACAGGACTTAGACCACCAGACAGTTGGAGAAGATTTGTTGCCTGAACCGCGGCACCGACATGAAAGATACTTCCATATGTGAGTGTTGGTCAGACGGACGTAGGACACACAGGTTAACCCTAACCCAGGTTAACCCTAACCCAGGTTAACCCAGGTTAAACCTAACCCCAAACCCTAACCCAGGTTAACCCAAACCCTTACCCAGGAGACCATGATCAACTTCCAGTGACTCTTGTTACCCAGCTCATCAAAGTAACAAACATACTCAAACCACAATATTTATCTGAGCCCAACAAGTACACATATGTTGGAGGTTTATTTTGAAAATACACGTCACAAGCAGGAAGTGACGCGGTGTCCCAACGCTTCCACAACGAGCGCTCGGCGGGGACGTAGAACCACATTGAAGCGTTCTGACCAAACGCCAATATTTGAGAATGTTTTGGGATTAATTTGTGGTAGAACAGAAACATTCAAACATCAAAGTTATATAATCTATAAATTCATAGATGATATTCTATCTCCACATAAAACCATTTCAATATCACTGCATCTCCTTCACTTATATGTGTAATAAAGCCCAACAGGCTTCATCATCTTTAACTCATCATCTCATCTTCATCATCTCATCTTCTTCTCCTTCCTGCGTCAGTGCATTATTTTACTCGTTGATATGTTCGATAGACGGAGGATTAAAAACAGAGTGATGATACCCAGAGCTTCACGTTGGCTTCATCCACTCAGACATTAATTATGAAACCACTTCGGAAGCTGCATGAAAGCAGCAGCTGCTCACACGCGTGTCATCACACCGTTTCTCACTTCCTCCTCCGTCTTCCCTCGCAGCTCTTCAAAGGGAAGTTCTACTACTGCGCCGGCTTCGACGTGAAGAACATCACCAACAAGTCTGACTGTCTGGCTGTCAGCTACCGATGGGTTCACCACAAATACAACTTTGACAACCTGGGACAGGTAGGAGATATAACAATACATTCAGCAGGAGAAGAACTGGAAAATGTATGAAAGCAAAACTTCAAACACAGTTTTCCAGAAATTGTTTGAAATGAACAGAATGTTTTGGAAATGTTTTAAAGGTACATGAAATATGTTCCTTGTTTTACTAATTGATAATCCTGATATACGAGGTCGGGAACTGATGCATGATGATGCGAATGTTGTGCTGTAAAAAAACAAGAAAAGGAACAACAAACAACAATATCAGATGATATCTATGTGCCAACAATCAGGATCGACATCATGAACCAGTTCAGTGATGTGTCAGAGTGTGTGTGTGTGTGTGTGTGTGTGTGTGTGTCCTGCAGGCTCTCATGTCCCTGTTTGTTCTGGCCTCCAAAGATGGCTGGGTCAACATCATGTACCACGGCCTGGACGCCGTCGGCATCGACCAGCAGGTGATACGATGACTCCTCCTCCTCTCATCATCCTCCTCCATCTCCACCTCCTCCTCCCAGTACTTCCTCGCCTCACCTCTCCCCCGTATTCCCACCTCCTCCCTCCTCCTTCCTCCAAGTACTTCCTCTCCTCACCTCTCTCTCCCGTTTTCCCACCTCTCCCCTTCCAGCCGTTGACCAACAACAACCCGTGGATGCTGCTTTACTTCATCTCCTTCCTCCTCATCGTCAGCTTCTTCGTCCTCAACATGTTTGTGGGCGTGGTGGTGGAGAACTTCCACAAGTGTCGCCAACACCAGGAGGTGGAGGAGGCCAGGCGGCGGGAGGAGAAGCGCCAGCGTCGCATGGAGAAGAAGAGGAGAAGTAAGTTGGAGGGAGGATGATGTTGATGCTTGCAGGGAGGAGGAGAGACAAAAAGAGGAGGAGGAGAGATGAAAAGAGGAGGAGAGACGAAAAGAGCAGGAGAGATGAAAAGGGGAGGAGGAACAGAAGAGAAACTGGGGTGAAATCTGTTGCTTTGCACGTTGCCAGCATTGTATTGCCAGTGTTGCATTGTGTTACATTGCGTTGCATTACGTTGCATTATGTGGCATTGCATTGCGTTATGTTGCCTTTACGTTTCCTTGTTTTATATTACGATGCCTTACGTTATGATGCTTTACGTTACGATGCTTTACATTACGATGCTTTACGTTGCGATGCTTTACGTTACGATGCTTTACGTTGCAATGCTTTACGTTGCGATGCTTTACGTTGCGATGCTTTACGTTGCGATGCTTTACGTTGCAATGCTTTACGTTGCGATGCTTTACGTTGCGATGCTTTGCGATGCTTTACATTGCAATGCTTTACATTGCGATGCTTTACGTTGCAATGCTTTACATTGCGATGCTTTACGTTGCAATGCTTTACGTTGCGATGCTTTACGTTGCACTGCTTTACGTTGCGATGCATTACATTGGGATGCTTTACGTTGCACTGCTTTACGTTGCGATGCTTTATGTTGATGAAATATCAGTTTCCTCTCGTTCCTCACTTCTGGATTCTTTCTTTTCTTTAATATTCCTTCATGTGTTAATTGATGACTCTAAATGTTCCGTAGGTGTGAATGTGAGTGTGAATGGTTGTTTGTCTCTACATGTCGGCCCTGTGATAGACTGGTTACCTGTCCAAGGTGTACCCCGCCTTCGCCCAATGACAGCTGGGTTCGGCTCCAGCCCCCCCGTGACCCTAAAATACAAGGATAAGCTGTAGACAATGGATGGATGGATGGTGTTTTCATTATTCCTTCATGTTTTTCATTATTCCTTCATGTGTTTTCATTCCTTCCCTCCAGAGGCCCAGAAGCTTCCCTACTACGCTTCCTACGGCCATACTCGGCTTGCCATCCACACCTTGTGTACCAGCCACTACCTGGACCTGGTCATCACCTTCATCATCTGCATCAACGTCATCACCATGTCTCTGGAGCACTACAGCCAGCCACAGGTAGGTCGACCACCATCTGGGTTTCTGCTGAAGTGGGACTCCAAGAAGTAGCCTGCAACCAAGACTGGTACCCCTTAGCTGGACTACAACAGACCGGACTAGATTTTTTCTCTGAGATGCTCAAGGATAATTTATTGTTGATGCACAACCAAACGTAGTCTGTTTCCTGCTACTAACATTAGTATGGGGGAGAGCGAGTCCTCCTCCAATCGGAAGATCAGCGGTTTGAAACCCGGCTCCTCTGATCCGCATGCCGAAGGCAAGATACTGAGCCCTGAATGGCGTGAATGGCCCCGAAGGCTGAGCTATTGGTTACATCCCGATGTGCAAGCAGCTCCTCTGCTCCATCAGAGCATGAATGTGACTGAATGTGGTGTAAAGAGCCTGAAATAGGAATGTGGATCTGATCTTCATCACTCTTTCCAAATTGATTATAAGAATGCTCTCCTGCTGCCTCCATAGCAATGAAGTAGAATGAACTATACCTATTTCACAATTCATTAGGATTTCTGTAGCAGGAGGAGCAGCGATTCCTTAAATACGGCCTAATAAGAGAAATGTTTTGTTTCTAACATGGTCGTTTAGCTGCAGGTATAAATGGGACTCGTTTAGTGTGGAAGCTTCTGGAACTGAGATGTCAGTGATGATAGAAGAGCTGCTGCTGCAGGAATCACAGCTTACTAACATACTTTAGCTAAATGAGGTTGCCTAGGTAACAGCAAGAGTTAGGGCCAGGCTGAAGAAAAGAAATGAAAAGAATCATGTTGACATCTTATATATGAATATAATATATGAATTATTGTTCAACGCTCTCGACATTTCAACTTTGTTCTTAATATTCAAACTTTATTTGTGGTTCATTATTATTATTATAATTACTATCCATCCATCCATTTTCTTCCGCTTATCCGGGACCGGGTCGCGGGGGCAGCTGCCTGAGCAGGGACGCCCAGACTTCCCTCTCCCCGGACACTTCCCCTAGCTCCTCCGGGAGGACCCCAAGGCGTTCCCAGGCCAGCCACGTGACATAGTCACTCCAGCGTGTCCTGGGTCTTCCTCAGGGTCTCCTCCCGGTGGGGCATGCCTGGAACACCTCCCGAGGGAGGCGTCCAGGGGGCATCCGATACAGATGCCCGAGCCACCTCAACTGGCTCCTCTCGATGTGGAGGAGCAGCGCCTCTACTCCGAGCTCCTCCCGTGTGACGGAGCTCCTCACACTATCTCTAAGGGAGCGCCCCGCCACCCTGCGGAGGAAGCTCATTTCGGCCGCTTGTATCCGGGATCTTATTCTTTCGGTCATGACCCAAAGTTCATGACCATAGATGAGGGTAGGAACGTAGATTGACTGGTAAATCGAGAGCTTCGCCTTTCGGCTCAGCTCTCTCTTTACCATGACGGACCGATACAGCGACCGCATTACTGCAGCCGCTGCACCGATCCGCCTGTCAATCTTACGTTCCATCCTTCCCTCACTCGTGAACAAGACCCCAAGATACTTAAACTCCTCCACTTGAGGCAGGAACTCCCCCCGACCTGGAGGGAGCAAGCCACCTTTTTCCGGTCGAGAACCATGGCCTCAGATTTGGAGGTGCTAATCCTCATCCCGGCTGCTTCACACTCCAAACCGCCCCAGGACATACTGGAGGTCCTGGCTCGAAGGAGCCAACAAGACCACATCGTCCGCAAAGAGCAGGGATGAAATCCAGTGGCTCCCGAACCAGATCCCCTCCGGCCCACGGCTGCGCCTAGAAATCCTGTCCATACAAATAATCAACAGAACCGGTGACAAAGGCCAGCCCTGCCGGAGTCCAACATGCACCTGGAACAGGTCTGACTTACTGCCGGCAATGCGAACCACGCTCTTGCTCCGGTCATACAGGGACCGAACAGCCCTTAGCAGAGGGCCCCGGACCCCGTACTCCCGAAGTACCTCCCACAGAATGCCATGAGGGACACGGTCGAATGCCTTCTCCAAGTCCACAAAACACATGTGGACTGGTTGGGCAAACTCCCATGAACCCTCGAGCACCCTGCAGAGGGTATAGAGCTGGTCCAGTGTTCCACGGCCAGGACGAAAACCGCATTGTTCCTCCTGAATCCGAAGTTCGACTATCGTCCGAATTCTCCTCTCCAGTACCCTGGAATAGACTTTCCCGGGGAGGCTGAGAAGTGTGATCCCCCGATAGTTGGAACACACCCTCCGGTCCCCCTTTTTGAATAGAGGGACCACCACCCCGGTCTGCCAGTCCAGAGGCACTGTCCCTGACTGCCACGCGATGTTGCAGAGACGTGTCAACCAAGACAGCCCCACAGCATCCAGAGACTTGAGGTACTCAGGGCGGATCTCATCCACCCCCGGTGCCTTGCCACCGGGGAGCTTCTTAACTACCTCGGTGACTTCAGCCCGGGTAATGGGTGGATGAACCTCCAAGTCTCCAGCCTCTGCTTCCTCAATGGAAGACGTGTCAGTGGGATTGAGGAGATCCTCTAAGTATTCCTTCCACCACCCGACGATATCCCCAGTTGAAGTCAACAGCTCCCCACCTCCACAGTAAACAGTGTTGGTGGAGGGCTGCTTCCCCTTCCTAAGGCGCCGTATGGTTTGCCAGAATTTCCTCGAGGCCGACTGATAGTCCTCCTCCATGGCCTCCCCGAACTCTTCCCAGACCCAAACCTTTGCTTCAGCGACCGCCCGCGCTGCAGCACGCTTGGCCTTCCGGTACCTGTCAGCTGCCTCGGGAGTCCCCCGAGCCAACCAGGTTCGGTAGGACTCCTTCTTCAGCTTGACCATCCCTTACTTCCGGTGTCCACCACCGGGTTCGGGGATTGCCACCACGACAGGCACCGGAGACCTTACGGCCACAGCTTCGAACAGCCGCGTCCACAATGGAAGCAGAGAACAAGGTCCATTCAGACTCAACGTCCCCAGCTTCCCTCGGGATCTGGTCAAAGCTCTCCCGGAGGTGGGAGTTGAAGACCTCCCTGACAGAGGGTTCCACGAGACGTTCCCAGCGGACCCTCACAACACGTTTAGGTCTGCCAAGTCTGTCCAGCTTCCTCCCCTGCCAGCGGATCCAATTCACCACCAGGTGGTGATCAGTTGACAGCTCAGCCCCTCTCTTCACCCGAGTGTCCAAGACATACGGCCGGAGGTCAGATGACACAACCACAAAGTCGATCATTGTCCTCCGGCCTAGGGTGTCCTGGTGCCACGTGCACTGATGGACACCCTTATGCTTGAACATGGTGTTCGTTATGGACAAACCGCCTGCGAGCCCCAATCCCGGGTCTGGCTCCAGGGTGGGGCCCCCGGTGACGCCAATCCGGGCGACGTAAACTTCCTTGTGTGTTTCTTCTTCATAGGGGGCTTTGGAATCGCTCTTAGTCTGACCTGTCACCTAGGACCTGTAAGGTGGAGGGGTTTTACTATTATTATTATTATATTTCAAACCTGGTTTATTATTATTAATATGACTGATTATATTGACCTTATGGGGGACATTGGGATTTGGACTTACTGGACTGTCTTGGTGGACCAGGAAGTGAACCTGATGGTGTGTTTGTGTGTCTGCTACAGTCTCTGGAGACGACGCTGAAGTACTGCAACTACTTCTTCACCTCCACCTTTGTGATCGAGGCCTCGTTGAAGCTGGTGGCCTTCGGCGTCAGACGCTTCTTCAAGGACAGGTATATAACAACACAACATGAATCCTCATCCTTATATTCATAGTTTTGGTCTCCTTTTACATGTTAGACACTCAGGAATCCATTTAAATGAACTTTATTCTCTTCCCATGACAGAGAATGCAGATAAATATGTTTTTTATCTTTGCCTTGTATATCATCTAAATTACAAAGGCAATGGGCCCTAGTTTCGTGGCGCAGCCCAGGGCGACGGAGCCGGCAGAGCCGGCTTAATGCAAATTTCGGCCAGCGCAGCCTTGCGCACGGTCAGTTTGGCAGTTTGGTGGATCGCCTGCGCCAAGATGGGTGTGGCGGCACAGCAGGGGGAGGCGTCACAGATTCAGCTTGGCGTAGCAGAAGTTTCGTGGCAAAAAGCCTTGCGAGACTGCGCTGAAAGCCCGCCAGCTCCAACCTGGTCTACTCTCGGCGCAAGTCCATTCATTCAAGGCGAATCACAGCTGGCGGAGTGGAAGTTTGGCTGACGGCGCGCAGTGCGCACACGTCACCGAGACCTCACAGGCAGGTTTCCACAGTTCCAGGCACATTTAAATGCAATAAATAATCACAACAAACACTATTTAATGCAACTAATTGAATCAACACGTGGATTTATATCTATATAGATTGTCCCGTCACATCTGACGTCAGATCAAAGGCGGATGGCACGCGTAACGGAAACTCAGCCTCTCGGATCAAAACATCTCTCTCTCTCTCTCCTGTTTTTTTATAATATGGGCATTGTTATTATTATGATACGCGCGCACAGCGCGTGATGCACGTGGTGGGAGCGGCGGCGCTGCTTCTGTCATCGGGTTTTCAAGTGACGGAACTTGCACTGAACCTCCCCTAACGCATTAAAGGAGAGGAAAGAGCTCATTTGATTGGTGAAGATGTGAATCGGCTGTATTAATCCCAGTCCACGCCTCGTCTCCTCCTCGTCTCCCACTCATGCCTTCTTCTCCTCCCTCTTTCCCACTTGCGCGGGTGGGCGAGACGGGAGGTGTGCCTGCGCGAGCCTGCGCGGTGCACGAAACTTGTAAAGTCCAGGCGGACACACCCCGTCGGCGTGGCGCAGGTGCGCTGCGTGCCGACTACGCCTGGTCTACGAAACTAGGGCCCAATATCACTATCCCCACTAAGATCCCATGATGCAACTGAACTGACTTGTCTACTCTACTTTTCTGGAAAAAAAACTCTAAAATACATAATTTATGATTACATTTATAAAGATACTCCGGAGTCAACTGCTTACTCTGAGTTTAACTTCCAAACAGTTTATTTCCATAAAGTTACAGATAGGTCACCAGACTAGAGCCAGTCTCAAAGTGGTTTTAATTTAATTTAATTTAATTTAATTTAATTTAAATAACATCAAGATCACAACCATTAATTCCATGTTTTCAGCTAGTTTTATCAATGTTATTGTTTTTAGCAGCATTTTATATAATGAAAGGTGATTGTAGCAGACTCGTGGCATAGAGGAGGACTCAGGTGATCACTTCGGGGTTGCCCCCTGTTTAGTGTCCAAAACAATCATAAATAATAATAATAATCATTGTTAAATATGATGTTTTTTATGTATCATTGGTGTCATCACTCAGTAGTCGCTACATTACTGCCACTTAAATAAACGGGTCCAGTCTGCTGCTTCTAGTCGCCAGTAACTGGGACGATGGAAGGAAACATTCGCAGGTTCATTCGGCATCAACCTTGTGACTCGTCTGATACGACAGTCCACATTTCCTCATTATAAAAATGATGTCACATTTTATACACAACCTATTAGTATACAAAAAGGATGAGACCATTTTTACATTTACATTTATATTTAGGTCATTTAGCAGATGCTTTTGTCCAAAGCGACTTAGAATAAACATTTGTCAAAAGAAGGAAACAAAGAAACCACAACGTATCATTGCCGATAAAGTAAGAGCTAAAAATAGAACAAGTGTTAGGTCCTCATCTGAGTAAAGTAGTACTTCAAGAGCAACAGTGCTACGATCAGAGTGCTATGGGTACGTTTTTTTTTCTTTTTTTTTGGGGGGGGGGGGGGGGGGGAATGTTAGTGGGTCATTCTATTTACAGTCGAGGTGAAGTCTGAACAGGTGAGTCTTTAGCCTTTTTCTGAAGATGACAGTGACTCTGCTATCCTGACATTGGTCGGGAGTTCGTTCCACCACTGAGGACCAGAACAGAGAAGAGTCTGGACTTTGCTGAGCGACATTTATTTGATTTCAGCGATGGTGGTACCAGCCGGCCAGCTGAAGTAGAGGAGCGAAATGCTCGCTTCGGGGCATGAGGTTTGACCAGTGTTTGAAGGTAGACAGGTGCTGTTCCATTGATGGCCCTGAAGGCCAGTGTCATCGTCTTGAATTGGATGCGTGCTGCAACAGGGAGCCAGTGGAGGTCACGGAGGAGGGGTGTCACATGGGAGAATTTGGGTAGATTGAAGATAAGGCGTGCTGCAGCGTTCTGGATACGCTGTAATGGTTTAATCGCAGAGGCCGGGAGTCCGGCCAGGAGAGAGTTGCAGTAGTCAAGGCGGGAGATGACCAGTGAGTTGCGTTGCATCCTTTGTGAGGAAGGTCCGAATCCTGCGGATATTGTAGAGGGCATCTGCAGGATCGGGCCACAGCAGTGATGTTGGGGGTGCAGGATAGTTGGTCATCGAGGATTACACCCAGGTTCCTCGCAGTTGACGACGGCAATACTGTGATGCCCTCGACAGTGACTGACAGGTCCATGCGAGGGCAGTCTTTCCCCCGGATGAAGAGGAGTTTGGTTTTATTCAGGTTAAGCTTGAGGTGATGTGCAGTTGTCCAGACAGAGATGTCAGCCAGACAGTTCAAGATGCGAGTTGCAATGTGAGTGTCAGAGGACGGGGGGAAAGAGAGGAACAGCTGGGTGTCATCTGCATAGCAATGGTAGGAGAATCCATGCGATGTGATAACAGAACCTAGTGATCTGGTGTATAGTGAGAACATAGGTGGTCCTAATACTGAGCCTTGAGGGACACCCGTGTCCAGAGAACAGGGTTTGGACATAGTGCCATTCCATGTGACCTGCAAGGTGCGATTTGTCAGGTATGATTAAAACCAGGTGAGAGCAGAGTCGGATATGCCAAGTTCAGCCAGAGTGGAGAGGAGAATTTGGTGGTTGACTGTGTCGAATGCAGCAGATAGGTCGAGGAGAATGAGAACGGAGGAGTTGGATGAGGCTCTGGCGTCTCGCAGGGACTCGGTCACTGTGAGGAGGGCCGTCTCAGTGGAGTGAGCAGTCCTGAATCCTGATTGATTAGGGTCTAGGAGGTTGTTCTGTGAGAGATAGGATGACAGTTGGTTGCAGGCAGCGCGTTCCAAGGTTTTAGAGAGGAATGAAAGAAGAGATACAGGTCTGTAGCTTTGGATGTCAGTAGCGTCTCGGGTGGGTTTTTTAAGGAGAGGCTTCACGATAGCGGTCTTAAAATCCGCTGGAATGACACCTGAGGTGAGGGAGGAGTTGATCAGGGTGGTGAGGAATGGCAAGATGTCGTGTGAGATGTCCTGGAGAAAAGAGGAGGGAATCGGGTCGAGGGAGCAGGTGATGGCACGGTTAGATGTAACAAGTGCGTGAACGTCTTCAGAGGTGAGGGGGCTAAAGCTGGTAAGACCATCAGAGTTGAGAGTTGGGGAGATGTCTTCTGGGAGGGAATAGGCGTGAATGAGGAGTTGATGTAATTTACTTTCTTGGTAAAGTAAGTTGCAAAGTCATCGGCAGTAAGGGAGGAAGGGAGGGGGAGGGAAGAGAACATGGAGAAGAGTTTCCTGGGGTTGGAGGCAGAAGAGTTGATCTTGCCAGGTAGAAGGCAGATTTAGCTGCCGAAACAGTTGAGGTGAAGTCAGAGAGGAGGTGGTGGTAGTGCTTGTGCTGGCCCAATTTCTTCCATTTTCTCTCTGACGCTCGCAACAATGATCTGTTGGTTCGCAGAGGTTCAGACAGCCAGGGAGGGGAGGGAGATGATCGCGCAGGTCGTGAGATTGGGGGACAGAGAGTGTCCAAAGAAGAGGAGAGTGAGGACATCAGGATGGAGGAGGCTTCCTCAGTAGGCATTAAGGAGAACTGTTCTGAGGATGGTAGCGAGGAGATAACAGTTGAGGAGAGAGCGGAGGGAGTGAGGGATTTCAGGTTGCGGCGGCTGGTGACCATTCGAGGCGTAGAGGGGAGGGATGTGGTGGGCTTCATGGGGAGGGAGAAAGTCACAAAGTGGTGGTCGGACACAGTGAGCGGGGTAACAGACAGTGCCGAGATTCCACAGGATCTTGTGAAGACAAGATCAAGTTGGTTCCCGGCCCAGTGAGTTGGTGGAGAGGGGAGAGTGTGAGGTCAAATGCGGAAAAGAAGTCAATGAATTTAGATGAATGCAGCTTTCCCGGATGGATGTTGAAATCACCGAGGACGATGAATGGTGTGCCATCATCAGGGGAGCAGCTCAGGAGGGCATCCATCTCATCCAAAAAGTCCCCGAGAGGACCGGGTGGGCGATAGATCACTATGATGTTGAGTTTGAAAGGAAGGGTGACAGAGACGACGTGGAATTCAAGTGTAGATCGGGGTAGGTGGTCCAGAGGAAGGACCTGGTAGGACCATCTGGGTGAGATGAGGAGCCCAGTTCCTCCTCCTCGCCCTGTTCGTCTTGGGGAGTGTGAAAACGAGTAGGCAGTTGAAAGGGCAGCTGGAGTGGCAGTGTTTTCTGGGGTGATCCAGGTCTCCGTGAGGGCCAGGAAGTGGAGAGTCTGCAGGGAGGCATAGGCTGAGATGGTGTCCGCCTTCTTGACTGCAGACTGGCAGTTCCACAGCCCCCCTAGTACCTCAAGTTCCTACCCGGTGGAGAGTGGTGGGTAGCAGAGATTGGATGGGTTACAGCCTTGGTAAAATCTTCTCCAGTGAGAGAGACATTTTAAGAGTAAATGGTTCACGCTGTGCAGCTGCACAAACTCTCTGGAATATGAATAGATGTTATCACCTCCAGTGATGCTGCTGTCTCAAGGAGCAGCTGTGTTGGGGAATCACATTTCAGACTCTTCCACTATGTACATTTTATTATTGCTGCCTCCGATCTCAGCTCTAAGATCTATTCTTAGAACGCTGGGTTGCTGCTGGAAATTGCTTTTGGATTTTTCTGTCAAAATTGTCTCTTCCAAACTATTTGAATGCTCTTTGCCCGTCTCACTGTTCCCATCTCTCTTTATGTAAACGGAGTCCGTCCTTCTTCTAAATTCATGTCTCTCCCTCGTGTGTTTCTGGAAAGCTCCATCTTTATCTGGTGACCCTGAACGCACCCCCATTCTGCAGTAAATTGGGATAAAACTTAAAGAATTGAAACAGCTAATATCACATGTCAACATGCAGCTTGTTGTTAAACCCTGTGTGTGTGTGTGTGTGTGTGTGTGTGTGTGTGTGTGTGCGTGTGGTGTGTGTGTGTGTGTGTGTGTGCGTGTGTGTGTGTGTGTGCGTGCGTGCGTGTGTGTATGCGTGTGTGTGTGTGTCTGAGTGTGCAGGTGGAACCAGTTGGACCTGGCCATCGTGCTGCTGTCGGTGATGGGCATCACCCTGGAGGAGATCGAGATCAACGCCTCCCTCCCCATCAACCCCACCATCATCAGGATCATGAGAGTCCTCAGGATAGCACGAGGTACACACACACACACACACTCACAGACTCACACACACACACTCACAGACTCACACCCACACTCACAGACTCACACACACACACACACTCAGATTCACACACACACACGGTCAAATGAGGAGAACTGGTTTGTACCTTTTACCTGATTGAAATGAAAACACTTAGAAGATTCAATCAATTACAAAGTTCTCTTGTTTCTCTTCCACTAATGAAATCCTAGAAGTATTTAGAGTGGAAATATTTATTGATTGGTAGATTGATCATTGATCATCCAGCTTATTCCTGTTTTCATGTGAATGCCTGTCTCACTGTGTTCACCTGTCGTACCTCATAACTGCTGTAACCATCATCTTGTTCTGCCTGAGTAGATCTTCAGGTTGTGTTCCTGTCTGTCTGCCAGTCTGTCTCTCTCCTCTGTAACGTGACTCGTGTTCTTATTATTCCGAGGAGCTTACAGGACCAGGTCTCTGGGCTCCACCAGATCCTCTTAGCTGAACATTAAGGATGAGATCTAATTACATAACTCTCAGTTAATCCTCCCCGTCGCCCTCTGCCCTTGGTACCGCCCCCCATATATATTATATATATCTATATAAGTATAAGTATATAATTTTAAAATGTTTCACCATCATCTTCTTCCTTCGAGTGGAGAGAAACAGCTTCATTGCTGAATATTTAAAGAGGAGCACCACCTTCGGAGGTTACAGAGATATATTTAATAACTCCGTAGATAGTGTTGATGGAGCAGCTTCAATGTTAGCGTAGCCTAGCACCATCAACCAGACTCCATTCAGAAAACCAGCGTTTTAACAGGAGTTATCTTGTGGTCTTGCAGACAGACCTAACAAAGCATGACTCAGCACTTTTTACTGATCCCCATCATGATGGTGCCCACGTGGGTCGTGAAATCCACCAAGCAACTCTGGATGATGTCATGATGATGTCATGAACCCAGACAGGACAGGGTCTGGATTCCTGTTGAATCTGGGACTTCAACATTTACAAAGCAGCAATAGTGGTGAAATCAGCCATGATGGAGGAGACCTGGTTGGGGTCTACATGGAGGGAAGCCCAACCTCCTATTTGGAGCATTTAGAGAGAGTAACAAAAACAAACACAAACGCTGCTCCAGTCAAAGTGGTGCACACGACGTTCCACCTTGCAGTTAAACTCTATCTCCCAGAAGGCCTCATTGTCTGAGCGGCCGTTCCCCAACAGAAGAGACCCGTGATCGGCGGCCATGTTCCTCTAGAAATTGGACCCCTGGGAATCGGTCCCCTATGGAGAGAACCCGTCTCACCTATCGATTGCCTGTCTCTCTGCTCCTCTCAGATCACTGCCTTCGTCTCTCTGGTGTCTTTTGTCTTTCCATCCCGTGTTTCACTCTTCTCTCTCTCACACACACACACTCTCACACACACATACTTTGGTTGCTGATGTCTCACCCTCTTGTCTCTCCAGTGTTGAAGTTGTTGAAAATGGCAACCGGGATGAGAGCTCTGCTGGACACGGTGGTCCAGGCCCTGCCTCAGGTATGTCATCACACACACACACACACACACACACAATCACACGCGCACACATGAACACTCACGTACACACACACACACAAACACACACGCACACACACACACACACACACACACATAAACACTCACACACACAAACATGCCCACGTACACACATGAACACTCACATACACACACACACACAAACACACACACACAAACACACACACACACACACACACACACACATACACACACAACAAAACACACTAGTAAATTCACCTTTGAGGAAAGATAAACGATGATCTGCTCTGAGAGTTCTGACTGAATCTTCTTGCCAGATGTTTGAACAGCTTTTTAACTTCAGAGATATACAGAGATGAAGAGATAAAGATATACATATATGAAGATATACAGTTATGAAGCTATACAGATATGAAGATATACACATATGAAGACCACCGTGGGATGAATTAAGGATGTTTCATTCCCACCGCTGCTAATGAGAAGAGAGCAGCTGTAACGTTCTGCTCCCTCGGTTTAGTGTCAGCTGACCAGATATTATGTATATATATATATTATGATTTATGCAACCTGAGAACTCTCCTGTGAACTGAGCTAGCGAGTATCATCAATGTAAACTAAGAAGCCAAACACAGGACTTTCACCCAGGAGACTGCTGTCTGTGTCCTGTGTGAAAGTCTTATTTATGTTGACTACTAAGTTATTCAGTCAGCAGAAAGTTGGAAGATCAGTACAGGTTTGTCGCCATGGAAACCAAAAGGTATGTCGGCTCCTGTTGGCAGCTCTTATTCCTCCATCGGATCCAGCAAACGGTGTCTGGTACCAGGTTTCTGGTACTCTGCTGCAGGGATCAGATGAAACCTGTGAAAACTGCTGAGTCATGTTCCCGCTTGTGTGACAGGTGGGGAACTTGGGTCTGCTCTTCATGCTGCTGTTCTTCATCTACGCTGCTTTGGGGGTGGAGCTCTTCGGAGAGCTGGGTGAGTCTGCTCCTCTTCCTTCGTGTTGCTATTTTAGAGCTCCGCCTCCCTCGTGGTGCTTTTTTTTTGAAGCTTCACCTCCCTTGTGTTGCTGTTTTAGAGCTCCGCCTCCCTCGTGTTGTTTTTTTTTTGGAGCTTCGCCTCCCTTGTGTTGCTGTTTTAGAGCTCCGCCTCCCTCGTGTTGCAGTTTTAGAGCTCCGCCTCCCTCGTGTTGTTTTTTTTTTGGAGCTTCGCCTCCCTTGTGTTGCTGTTTTAGAGCTCCGCCTCCCTCGTGTTGCAGTTTTAGAGCTCCGCCTCCCTCGTATTGTTGTTTTTTTTAGCTTCGCCTCCCTTGTGTTGCTGTTTTAGAGCTCCGCCTCCCTCGTGTTGCAGTTTTAGAGCTCCGCCTCCCTCGTGTTGTTTTTTGTTTTGAGCTTCGCCTCTCTTGTGTTGCTGTTTTAGAGCTCCGCCTCCCTCGTGTTGCAGTTTTAGAGCTCCGCCTCCCTCCTGTTGTTTTTTTTCTTGAGCTTCGCCTCCCTTGTGTTGCTGTTTTAGAGCTCCGCCTCCCTCGTGTTGCTTTTTTTTTTTGAGCTTCGCCTCCCTCGTGTTGCTGTTTTAGAGTGCCACCTCCCTCATGTTGCTGTTAAAGAGCTCGGCCTGCTGGACCAAACCATTAAACGGGTCCAACGCAGCTAAAAGTAGCTTCATAAAACTCTGGAAGTGAAAAGGTTACCGGGACGTGATTCAGGTTTGGTGTATTCCTCCTCTTTAACTGAGGGGCTAATAACAAATGCACACTAACATTCAATTTGCACTATTAAAGGCTGCAGACCAGTATGATAGTCCTTTTTTCCCTTTATGTGAATTTAATTTTCCCGACTCATCTCTAATTTACCAAACGACACTAGGTTCAACTAAGCAAACTTTTTTCACTTTAAAAAAACAATTTGAACTTGTGTTTTCAGACGGCCTTAATACAAGTTTAACGTTGCCACGATTACCCTCTGAATGCTTGTCTTCCTAGTGTGCAACGCCGACTACCCCTGTGAGGGAATGAGCCGCCACGCCACCTTCGAAAACTTTGGGATGGCTTTCCTCACGCTCTTCCAGGTTTCCACCGGCGACAACTGGAACGGCATCATGAAGGTACTTGAGTTCACGGCTGCGTTACTTTGGTCATGGACTCACAGACCAAAACTCATGTTTACAATGTTTACTGAGATAATCAATCAAGAGGGAAGTAGGCTCATTTTCTCATAGACTCCTATACAATCAGAGAGGAGACACCCCCTGGTGGCCAGCAGAGAGAATTCAGCTGTAAGGACCTTCACTGTTCAGAAACGGAGGTGGCCTCCTGGCCTAAAGTGAACTGGATTTTCACTTCCCTCCTGGTGTGGAGACGACACACATGTTCATAGATGAGGGTCCATCAGAAAAGATGGAAGTTATGTTTATATTTCTATTTTTTATTTGACATCAATCTCAGCAGAAGAGAGTCTGGGGTTCAGATCCAGGACCAGAGGGTCAGGGAAATGAGTCTGGGAATGGCAGTGCCTAGGAGCAAAGATGCTGCTGAGAAAGTAAATGAAAACTTTACCAGGATGCAAAATCCTCTTCACTATCTCATCAGCACTTGAATCAAGTCTGGCTCTCTAATCAGACCCGAGTACCAGAGAACCCCTCAGGGGGAAGTGGATCCGTGCTGATTGGGCTCTAAGAGAGGGTGTGAACCAGGAGGCACTGAAGAACTGGTCAGACCTCCACCTTTGGTGACAGTTTGACTACGTTACAGACTGTTTCCACGGCGACGGAATGAGCCTCGTTTATTAAACTCATATATATATATAATATATATATATATATATATATATATATATATACATGAGGTATATATATATATATCTTATCTTTGTCATTTAATTCACAACATCTAAATGTCTGCTTGTTACGGGTTCCTACGCCAGGATCCCTATTCACACAGGACGGTGTTTCAGTTCAACAGTGACCGTGTTAACTGGTGACTTTCAGCTGGTAGTGTCTTCATTAAAAGCTTGGTGGAGAAAAAAAACACAGATGGATTTAAGACTCATACATGTTCTGTTGGTGTTTTCACCAACTGAGAGTCACCAGGTAACACGGTCACCGGTTGAACCAGAACACCAGTGGCGTCTCTAAACGTGTCAACCTCAACTGGACTGTCGGTAAAGTGAGTCAAGCCTTGAGTCTCTCAAACTCAAAGCTTTACGTTTATGTTGCCATAGCAACATGAGTTGTTAATTGAATTAGTAACTCTGTGTCACATTCAAACATTGTAGTGGAGCTTATGAATACGTTAATACGTTTCCAAACAAAAAGCGGATTATTTTATATGAACTCTTCATCTCTCTGACTTCCCTCCTGTCCTTCCTCTTCCTGTTGCCTGTTCCTGTCCTTCCACTTCCTGTTGCCTGTTCCTGTCCTTCCTCCTTCTGTCTATCCTCTTCCTTTTCTCTCTTCCTGTTTCCTCTTCCTGTTGCCTTTTCCTGTCCTCTCTTTTCCTGTCCTTCCTCTTCCTGTTAACTCTTCCTGTCCTTCCTCTTCCTGTTGCCCCTTCGTGTCCTTCCTCCTTCTGTCTATCCTCTTCCTGTTCCCTCTTCCTGTCTATCCCTCCCACCCCCCAACAGGACACCCTGAGGGAGTGTCCCCCGGGTCGGCCGGGTGCTGACTACGGCTGCCACCCTGGCCTCCAGTTCATCTCACCCATGTACTTCGTGTCCTTCGTGCTCACGGCCCAG
Source organism: Chelidonichthys spinosus (assembly GCA_029853015.1). NCBI lineage: Eukaryota > Metazoa > Chordata > Actinopteri > Perciformes > Triglidae > Chelidonichthys > Chelidonichthys spinosus. The sequence goes on from CM056824.1 coordinate 30,337,282, forward strand.
TTCGTGCTGATCAATGTGGTGGTCGCCGTGCTCATGAAGCACCTGGATGACTCCAACAAGGAGGCGCAGGAGGACGCTGAGATGGACGCCGAGATCGAGTTGGAGCTGGCTCAGGGAGGCCTCTGCTGCATGATGGGGGGCATCGCCGCCATCGGCGGTGCTACTGGCGGTGCCACCGGCGGGTCCTGCACTGTCGGAGGAGCGTCGAGGGCCATTACAGCGGAGATGGTCGGGGGTCCGAGTGGCGGGGTGATGGCGCAGCTACAAGATGGAGGAGGAGCAGCTCAGGAGGGACCCACAAACCCTCGATGTTGCCTCTACTCACCTGCTCAGGTGAGTCCACCTTCACACCTTCAATCAGCCAGGAGTCACACTGATGAATATTCTATTCATGCCTAGCGATCCTCCTAAACGCTGCACAATGTTTCTTTAAGATGGAGCCGCAGCATTTGAAACGGCCAAAAGGGAAATAATGGACGAGCCTGATTGATTTGCCTTTAATTTGCAGAAAATCAATCAGTCCCCTCCCTGCTGGTCCTACTGCTGGTCCGGCTACGGGTCCTGCTGCTGGTCCTGCTATCTATCCAACAGGAATCAGTAGATTTCATTGTAACAGCTGATCTCTTGTAACGAGGTTCCTGTTCTCATCAATAACAGCTGGTTGGTCCTTAACATGTAGAAGCTCATAAACCTATTATCATGATACTTGGATCAGGTTACTGATTTACATTTTATACATTTTTAACAGGTGATCAGTAATAAAACCCTGCAAGAGAGGATATAAGACTAATCTTCAGGTGGTGCTGAATACATGATTAATGATAATTCATAATAATAATACGTCAGTAGTGTGTTTACAGCTTGTTCTACTGCCTCCAGCTAAATGAATCAATGCCTCTGTGTGAATGTATCTCCATAGCAACAACAGCAAATAAGACTCAGAGCAACATTCTGATCACTTAAAACAAGTCTAACCGGCTCAACAACGTTATGCTGAAGTCATCTGTTACAGCGTTTTGCAATAAAAACCTAACAAAGAAAACAAACATAATCAAAGCATACATTAATTCACAAAAAAACAATTTAAAGAAAGTCGGTTTTCAACAAATGACATGGATCCCATGGTCCTGATCTCCAGTCTGGAAGACGTGGATGGGTTTTTTTCCCATAATGCCCTGATTTGTATTATATTTGAAACGGTGAACGAGCGTTGATAATCTCTGGTATTTTGGTTCAGAAAGCAGAGATTGAATGGTGGTGAACCAGCGATAGAGATCTGCGGCTGCGTGGGCGGTGGACTCCGCCACGGCCTCATTGTGTTTCTAGATCATTGTCTGTCAGCCGCGTGGTATTTATAACCAGAGGAGGAGTTAAAGGGTTTTAAATCTCCACTCTGTTTAGCAGCAGATGTGGGATCAGTGCTCCTTTACCTGCTTCATGTTGAGACATTTACCCAGAATCACAGCGACATGATGGATGAAGGGAAATCAGCCTCACAGCCAACGTGAATGAAACATCATTTGCTTATGATTCTGTTTGTTCATGATGTTTGACAGATTAGTTTTATTTTTGTTTGTTTGTTTGTTTATTTCAAGGGAAAAAACATTCACAGTCAATTACAATCATGTCACTTGAAAGGGAGATGGAAGAAGCTTGCGCTTATTCGATTCCAAACCCCCACTCACACCACACTATATAAAACATACAATAAACAGAAACACAAGACAAAGACAGGCCCCAAACACTCTGACCATACACCCCTCTGCCCCATGAAAATACATGATAAACACTAAACAGAACTCAAGTGTGTAGCTCCACTGGCTCACTGTTCACAATTGCGCATACATTTATATTTACAATATTCATTCAGTTGTACCTGTACAGTTAAATGTACATATGAAATCCACTACACACAAATACAGTAATAAATACAATATTTTTACATTATGAATACAGTTATCAAATTGGTTTATCACACATACCCAGACCCATACACATGCAGTGTGCATGTGCCTGTTTATGAGGGCATCACACTCTCAAATCTCTTCCTGATACTTACTCATTATGTATTTTTTAAACATTTTTTTAAATTGACTATGATTTGTACATGTTTTTATTTCCTCACTTAGGCTGTTCCACAGTATGACTCCTTTAACTGAAATGCACATAGATTTAAGGGTTGTCCTTACTTTTGGTTGATATAGTTTGTTAATTCCTCTGAGATTATGTCTGTGATGAGCATCTCGATCTTGAAAAAGATTCTGGATGTGATCAGGAAGAGAGTTTTTTGATGCTTTGTACATAAGCTGAGCTGTTTTATAGTTTACTAAGTCATGTAATTTTAAGTTAAATGTGATATAGAACAGTGGATGGGTGTGATCATTATATTTTACTTTATGAACAATTCTGATAGCTCTTTTTTGGAGAGTAACTAAAGGTAACAGATTTGTTTTATAGCAGTTCCCCCAAACTTCAATACAGTAATTCAGGTAAGAGATTATAAAAGAGTGATACAAGATAAATAAGGCATTTTGATTTAGCATTGGACTACATCTTTTCATCACACCAACACACTTTGCTATTTTGGATCTCAAATCATTTATATGGGGTTGCCAAGACAGCTTTTCCTCAATAATTATTCCTAAAAACACATTTTGCTGTACTCTTCCAATAATTGTATCATTAATTGTTATTTGTACTGTCATGTCTGTATTCCGCTTTCCAAACAGCATAAGTTTAGTCTTTTTTAAGTTAAGTGATAATTTATTTATCACTTTATTATTAACAGCAAAGTTTAGACTCCAGAATGAATCCCAGCATTCAGCTTCTTCAACCAGCAGCTTCCTCATGAATAAGTGAAAAGGAATCAACATTCTAACAACTCGACTGATCTACACGGTCTACACAGTGAAGTCAGAAATTCAATAGATCTGCAGAGGGTGTGGGGATCCTCTGGGCCCCTGTGAAGACTTCTGGTGGTTCAGTAGAGTCCATCAAAGACTGTGAAAGTCTCCCTGTTGTCTCGACTGGTATGTAATGAGGAGAGAGTCACATTAAATAAGAAGCTTAGTGAAAAGCTCATGTGGACGAAAACACAACATGTGGAGTCACCCACAAAACTGGTGACAAGGCCAGACCAGAATCCTTCAGAATCCTCCAGAAATCCTCCAGAAATCCTCCGGAATCCTCTAGCCTCGGCGGAGGGATACGCCGTCGCCTTTCTACATGATATCTGCATAGCAGACCATGCTGATCATTAAAGGAGGCACATTTTCCTTGAATATGAGCAGCAGGACCCTTAATATTTCAGAATATTGAAAGACTGACGTGGGATTTATTATCTGCAAAAGATTAACAGTGAAGCGTCTCCAGATATGCTGAGTGGAGGAGTTCCTCAGTGTCGGGTTCAGAGATGAAAGCAGTTCTGGGAGAAACCAGATGGCGGTGCAGTGAATTAAACCGGGTCAAGGGCTCCATTTACCAGATCCAAGGCCCCCCCAGCTCAGCCAATCAATCAGGCTGCCTACCGTCTCACTGTGCATCTCCCAACACCAGAAAACAATGTGGAGGCCGTCGAGGTCGACTGGCTGCCCTCCTCACCTCACACGCCTCAGCAGGAACTCTCCTGAGGAGGGAGGGGGGGCACCATTGTTAGGCCGCAATGCAAAGTTATTTATAAACGGTACAATCTCGGCATATTTCTGACTCTCCTTTCTGTGATTACGGCGCAATCTTCTGTGTAAAAAAACAAATGTATCACTTGGGAGGGTCTGCTGTGGCGAGTGGGAAAGGTCGGTATAACCGGTTCGGTCCGGTCTTTGGCTTAGTATCAGACTGGTTTGAAAATGTTTAAACCTGCCCAAGCCTACAGGGAAGAAACAGGACGATCCACGGAGACCTGAAAGAGGATACGATCACAGAAGAGTCCCAGCTCTCCATCCACTTGGAGACGAGCACCCACAGGGACGGGGAGGTCGAGTCTCCTGGAGGACAAAGATCCAGAACGTGGAGGCACTGACAGCCAGAGAGAGAGAGACGGGTACGCTGAAGGAGAGAGAGACGGGTCTCTGGACACTGAAGCAGGAGGAACTAGAGCTCACGCTAATGTGCTGGTGGGACAGCAAGCAGCCAGAAACCTTTTTTGAACAGCTAAACGGCTCCTCATTCATTATTCAGCTCGTCTCTTTGCTTTCTCAATGTTTCCCGCTGACTTTGGGAGTCTGCCAATTAGTTCTGGTTCTCCAGTTCCCCTCAGTGGGATTTCCAATCCCTCTTAAGCCCGCATAGTGTAGACCGGAGGACTTTCCTTTCTTTAACGGATCATGCAATTCATCTAACAATGTTGATATTTATCTGTGGTTCTGTGGTTCAGTGGCGAGCGGTGACCTTTTTCTGTGGTCATGCTGAAGTGTCAATACCATGCGCGCCCGTGGGGGGGCATTATATTTTTTAATAAAAAATATAATATGGTTAGTGGAAACAGCTTGTAGTGATCACGTTGGTCCAGAGTACATTTGATCACTATAAACGGTTGATTACTAAAACCGAATTGTTATTACAGTATTTCACTTATTTTTTTTATGGAGAACATCATCTAAATGCCAGTTGTATAGTTTTTCAAGGAGAAAAATGTAACGAAACGATCGTCAGCGCGATCCTGTCGTCAGCTCCAAACTCACCCGTCTGCACCTCAATCACAGACCACAGCTGGTTTTCCGCACAGCATTTACAGGAACTCACGTGACACGTCTCAGATCAGTAGGCGCTGCTGCCGGTGTGTTTTTAAAACGAACTAGGCTAGTAGCGCCGCAGATCTCTCATTCCCCACCTTGTTTGACTGAGAGTGTTTCAAGATGGTTTTCATGAATGAACAGGCAATATGTCGCTGTCAGACCGGATCGTTTCACGAGAGGGGGGTCGGCTAGCTAGCCGTTTATGTTTCTCATACGTGCTAGCTTGAAAGTGACGGACGATTCTTTGCAGTCTTTGTGATATTTACTTCAGGAGTAGGCCGTCCACTTGAAATTATAGCTTTCTTTTCCTCAAAAGGTCTCCGCGAAAACGGCACTGAACGCTAAGCCTGAATATAATTAATATTTTCAGTCATTTTGACCAGGCTACACAATGAATGAACCACTGACAGTTTCCCGCTGAACAATTCAAACAAGTCATGTTTGCGCATGCGCGTTGGCAGATAAGCTGCTTCGCTGACAGCTTTTTTGCCATTCAGAATGCTCATCTACAGTAAACACAGCCTTTAGCAGTAACCGTACTACTCGGTGTCACAGTGCGCATGCGCGAAACAAGCTGTCGCCTTTCCAGCTTTTCGCAAGCAAATCGGGACAGATTAGGCACGGATTTAAGACCAAAACAGTAAAACTAAGGTATTGTACAATTTAACACACTGCCAGATAAATATTTTCAATTATTTTTATTGAAGGGCTTGGGCATGCACTGCATTTATAGCTTATTATGACCGCTCGCCCATGATATATATATATATATAACAGAAGTTTTGTGAAATAAGTAGAGAGATAAAGGGGGAGACACAGAATTGAGAGGCTGTAAAAGGTAGCTTTGGGATGAGAGTCGGTTCTAATGGAGGAAGATGGAGCGTTTGACAGAGTGAGAAACTCTTCGTCTTGATCCTCAGAAGCAAAATGTGATGATAGAAGCCCAGAGACCCGATTCACCCGACGTATAGATGGATGTCAGCAGCACTTATGCTCAGCGTGGTCGTGTGAGCCATTGATGATAGCTACAAACGCGTAGCTACAAACGCATAGGTCCTCGGATCCCGAACGACCCACCAAGTGTGAAGACAATCGGATCAATAGTTCTCCAGATGTGTGAAGTCGATCGGATCAATAGTTGGCAGATACAGAGAGAGATTCCTTGTTGGAGAATTAGAGTCAATCGCCTTGTTGCCAAGTCCTAGATTGGACGGCATCAACCTTCTCCCATAACTCACGACAGGAATATATAAAAATAACCATATCTTTATAACATACCTGTGTGAAAGGTGGGATATTAAAGACAGAATGCTGAAGTGAATCAAATCCAACTAAACAACTAATCCAAGATGTCGAACTGGTTGATAAACCGTAGTCACAAACCAATGGGGGATGTCACCATGACGACGTCAACCTCTGATATTCAGTCTGTTTGTACTGTATTACCCTGCAGGTGGAGGGACACAGGGGGTGTTTGTTTAAGGGTATAGTGATGATACGCATCCTTTCGTCCACAATTCATCTATAAAGGGTTCTCTGGAGTTCTAGTGGAGGCTGCTGTGTTGCAAACAGATCACATGTGATCGTGTGTTTCAGGAGAGCCAATGGCTGGACAGCGTGTCTCTGCTGATCAAGGACTCGCTGGAAGGTGACATGATCGACAACCTGTCCGGCTCCGTGTTCCACCACTACTGTCCTCCTCCTATCTGCAAGAACTGTAGGGGCCACCCAGCAGAGGTCAGGGGTCACCCACACACACACACACACACACACACACAGAGTCAATTATGGTCCATTTAGAGTCCACCAGACCAGAAAGCAGGGGGTGCTTTAGGGGGCGGGGCTATCTGCTGATTGACAGGTATATATATATATATATATATTGTAAAGAATCGGCCTGTTCCCAATCACAATTATTAACCTTTCCTTGATGTTTTGTTTACATCGGCTTTTTACGTGTGCTTTCCCGGTCATACCCAAACAGCGATTCTATTGGTCGTCAGAGTAGTAGTTGCAAAGTCAATGAGATCCCTCAAAGGACAGGTGCAGTGTGAACAGGGCCTAACAATTAGCTGTAAATTTGACCTTGAATCATGATCAGGAAGGAAGGAAGCATTCAAACATTGTCTTCATGATGACGCTCAGAGAGGAGAGCCTCTGATTGGTTCCCGTGTGTTTGTGGGCAGATCCAGCTGGCGGAGGTGGAGCAGGTGTCTCTGATGTCAGAGCTGCTGTCGGACAAGTCCTCGTCTCCGGCGCTGCCTGATGACCTCAGTCTGGACGAACACGGCAGCTACCTGCTACTGGGAGGGGGCAGCCAGGTGAGTGTGTGTGTGTATATGTGTGTGGTGTGAGTGTGTGTGTGTCAGTGGCGGCTCCAGAGATTTTCTGTTGCAGATGCTATGGGGATGCTCAACACTTAGGAGAAGGTGCTTTGAATTTCAGGGCATTTCATTATGGCGGTGGCATCGGACCACCCTTGGTATATATAGCTACACACGCGTACACGCCCGCATTAACTATACTCGTTCCACGACTATAAGCATATATGTAAATGAAAAAGACTATTCAAACATGAGTCATGATATTAAAATATAAATATTAAAAAATTCTTTGGGGTGCTGCGGGTGCTATGGCTATTATAGGGGGAGCTACAGCACCACCTAGCTCCTCCCTGGCGCCGCCACTGGTGTGTGTGTGTGTGAGTGTGTGTGTGTCTGTGTATGTGTGTGTATATATGTGTGTGTGATTCTCTCTCTCTCCTCTGGTTCAGGGGGGCAGCAGTGACTCCCATAGTTCGGACGAGTTGCCCACCCAGGGGTGCTACGGGGGGCTTCGCCCCAGCAGCTCAGGAGGCGAGGAGGTGGTCCAGGACTTGTTCCAGTTGGAGCAGATGGAGAGTCCCTCAGTGGAGCAGCCGAGCCCGGCTGGTTGCTCAGGTACCAGAGTTCACATGGTGGTCCGGCATCCAACGCACCACGTTTAGTTACCATGACGACGCTATATACATATGTTTGTGTGTATATAGAGTTCATGTGTCTGTGATGAGAGATCCTGAATGTGCAGCCACTAATTCTTTAATAGAATCCCGGACGGAGACAACTAACCCCCATGGGACCTGAACCATAAGAAGCAGGACTTTAGTTCTTGTGGGACCTGGTCCTGCAGAGACCAGCAGTACTGGTGTTATATGATACTGATGAACTACACAGATTTATTGTGCTAGTTTGTGAAGTATTTAAAAATTTAAAGTAGTCAAATAATAATAAATGAACTCAACAGGATACTTTTTAAATAGAATGTATTTCGATTCTTCTACTTCCTGTCATTGTCTATGGTCATGTATCATTTCAATAATACAAACAGAATCAAATCATCCATCACTTTCAAAATAATTCTTTCATCCTTATCCTCTGTCCGTTCCTCGTGAGCCTCGCTGCTGTTCACAGGAACGCGACCATCGTCACGGAAACGTATGCAGAGAGACGAGGGGAATGTCATGTTTCAGTTTTCCATCCATCCATCCATTTTCTTCCGCTTATCCGGTACCGGGTCGCGGGGGCAGCTGCCTGAGCAGGGACGCCCAGACTTCCCTCTCCCCGGACACTTCCCCCAGCTCCTCCGGGAGGACCCCAAGGCGTTCCCAGGCCAGCCGGGTGACATAGTCACTCCAGCGTGTCCTGGGTCTTCCTCGGGGTCTCCTCCCGGTGGGGCATGCATCCGATGCAGATGCCCGAGCCACCTCAATTGGCTCCTCTCGATGTGGAGGAGCAGCGGCTCTACTCCGAGCTCCCCCCGTGTGACGGAGCTCCTCACCCTATCTCTAAGGGAGCGCCCCGCCACCCTGCGGAGGAAGCTCATTTCGGCCGCTTGTATCCGGGATCTTATTCTTTCGGTCATGACCCAAAGTTCATGACCATAGGTGAGGGTAGGAACGTAGATTGACCGGTAAACCGAGAGCTTCGCCTTTCGGCTTAGCTCTCTCTTTACCACGACGGACCGATACAGCGACCGCATTACTGCAGCCGCTGCACCGATCCGCCTGTCAATCTCGCGTTCCATCCTTCCCTCACTCGTGAACAAGACCCCAAGATACTTAAACTCCTCCACATGAGGCAGGAACTCCCCCCCGACCTGGAGGGAGCAAGCCGCCTTTTTCCGGTTGAGAACCATGGCCTCGGATTTGGAGGTGCTAATCCTCATCCCGGCTGCTTCACACTCGGCTGCAAACCGCCCCAGGACATGCTGGAGGTCCTGGCTCGAAGGAGCCAACAGGACCACATCGTCCGCAAAAAGCAGGGATGAAATCCAGTGGCTCCCGAACCAGATCCCCTCCGGCCCACGGCTGCGCCTAGAAATCCTGTCCATAAAAATAATGAACAGGACCGGTGACAAAGGGCAGCCCTGCCGGAGTCCAACATGCACCTGGAACAGGTCTGACTTACTGCCGGCAATGCGAACCAAGCTCCTGCTCCGGTCATACAGGGACCGAACAGCCCTTAGCAGAGGGCCCCCGACCCCGTACTCCCGAAGTACCTCCCACAGAATGCCACGAGGGACATGGTCGAATGCCTTCTCCAAGTCCACAAAACACATGTGGACTGGTTGGGCAAACTCCCATGAACCCTCGAGCACCCTGCGGAGGGTATAGAGCTGGTCCAGTGTTCCACGGCCAGGACGAAAACCGCATTGTTCCTCCTGAATCCGAGGTTCGACTATCGGCCTAATTCTCCTCTCCAGCACCCTGGAATAGACTTTCCCGGGGAGGCTGAGAAGTGTGATCCCCCGATAGTTGGAACACACCCTCCGGTCCCCCTTTTTGAATAGAGGGACCACCACCCCGGTCTGCCAGTCCAGAGGCACTGTCCCCGACTGCCACGCGATGTTGCAGAGAGTTTCAGTTTTCATTTTGAATGTTATTGTTAATCCTGTTAAATCCCGAAACACTAAAATAATGTGATCTGCATCACTGACTTCTCTATCCAGGTGGAGGACGCTGCAGTGGAGGCGGAGCTTCACCTGTCTTCAACCTACCAGCAGACTTATTCCATCCAGCTAGTCCCGGGACCAGGGCTAGTCCAGGTCACAGAGCTAGTCCAGGACACAGAGGCCTGGCCAGAAGGACCTCCCCAGCATCCTGGGCCTCCCTCTGCTCACCTGGAGCCACCAGCAGGACCCTGGAATCCCAGGTATGAGGGGATGAGGAGGAGATCAGAGAGGACACCAGAGACCAGACCAGTGAGGAGACCAGAGAGGAGACCAGAGACTAAACCAGAGACCCTCATTGTGGTTCTGGTTCCTGTGGCACCGCATGGCGATGGGCTTCCTTCCTCTCCCTCTACATGAATGCCTCTGTGATCCTCAGCTGACCCCAGTCTTGGTCTTGGTCCTGGTCCTGATCCTGGTCCTGGTCCTGATCCTGGTCCTGATCCTGGTCCTGGTGGTCCAGACTCTGCTGTTCTATTTCCTTTATCTCTTCACCTCTTTCTCTGCACCTCTCCTCCCTGTCCTCTTATCTTTTTATAAAACAATCCCTTCATCCCTCCCTTTCTCCCTGTGGTCTTGTATACTGGAATTACTGGGAGTACTGGGATGAGGAGTAAGGATTTAACACCTTCCTGCCAATGTTACCTTTTCAACTACACATGACACTTCAGCAGGATATGAGCCAAACTGCAGGTTGAGTTTTAAAGCTGGTCTCTAACACCAGACTGTGTTGTGTGGTAAAACAAATTCAAACAGCACCAAATCTGTGTAATGGAGGGTTCTGCTATTGCTAAACTGTGTTTTTGATTTTGGGGTGAACTGTCCCTTTAAGTGAGTAACGAAACCAGATGTCCCTAACAAACAGCTGTATAATGTATCTGTGGACTAACTGCTTCCTGTTTGTCCCCTGGGTGCAGCACCCATCCCACAGCGACTCTTCCCTCGCCACAGGAAGTTCAGAGGGCAGCCTGCAGACCACCACGGAGGACGGGCTCAGCTTCAGCGTGTCCCTGCCTCGAGATCTGGACCTCCCCCTGCCTCTCCTCAGCCACCCTTTACACCCCCAGGGACCGGCCGTGGGAGACCAGGACCCTCCTTTACTAAAGAGACGCAGTACTTTTACCCTCCAAGCCACCAGGGGGCTTCAGAGGAGCCAGAGCAGCTGTGACGGCGGCAGCACCAGCCCCGGCTGCCCCCGCCAGGACTCCATGGACCCCTCGGATGAGGATGTGGGCCCGGGGACGGGCGGGGAGACCCTGAACAGCCTCTCGCTAACGTCGCTGCTCAGTCCGGGCTCTCTAGCTCCCCGCTGGTGAAGAAATGTAACAGCACAGGCTCACTGGACCAAACCAATCTATCTACCCGGAGCAAAGACAGCCGCCACGTCTGCGGCCTCGACGCCCATGCTTACTTGTCCAACCCCTGGATGGAGGGCCGGGCGGCGGCCGAGGGCGAGGACGGTGACATCACAGGCTTCAGCAGCCCGCCGACGGATGCCAGCTCCAGGAAGAACAGATGAAAACCTGTTCTCTCTCTCTCTCTCTCTCCGATCTGCTGCTCGGATCGTCGTCTCTCAAATGAACACAGTTGCTTCTGAGTTTTGACATCCAAACTTTTCCACAGGACTTAACCATAATAACCGGGGGAGCGGGAGGGGCTTATTTTAGACTGGATTCAGCCTGGAAACATGTGGGCTTTACATTTGAGTCATCTGGAAATACAGAATATTTGGAAAACCATTAGAGAGGGCTGAACACTCCAGTGATGGATTCTACAGTGATGCTATTTATATGAAAACGGCAAAAAACTGTAAAAAAAAAAAAAAAAAAAAAAGCTTGCTTGAGCCAACATGTCCTTGTAAACATCGGACGGATGGAAACACCGATGCTGAACTTTGTACAGGCTTTATTTTTTGTAATAACCATCACTAACAGTAGCATCGACCCGCCTGTTTCCTCTTTGGGGGACAGAGATGTGAAACGTTCATTTCCTGTCCTGTTAGTTCCTCCATCTGTCTCTGTCTGTGTGTCTCCGTCTATCTCCTTTTGACTGTCTCTGTCTGTCTCTGTCTGTCTCTATCTGACTGTCTACGTGGTCTCCGACTGTCTCTGTCTGTCTCTGTCTCACTGTCTCCGTCCCTCTCCGTCTGTCTCCGTCTGTCTCTGTCTGACTGTCTCCATCTGACTCCGTCTGTCTCCGTCTGTCTCCATCTGTCTCCATCTGTCTCCGTCTGACTGTCTCCGTCTGACTGTCTCCGTTTGTCTCCATCTGTCTCCGTCTGTCTCTGTCTAACTGTCTCCATATGACTCCGTCTGACTCCGTCTGTCTCCGTCTGTCTCTGTCTGACTGTCTCCATCTGACTCCGTCTGTCTCCGTCTGTCTCTGTCTGACTGTCTCCATCTGACTCCGTCTGTCTCCGTCTGTCTCCATCTGTCTCCGTCTGACTGTTTCCGTTTGTCTCCATCCGTCTTTGTCTGTCTCTGTCTGACTGTGTCCGTTTCACTCTGTCTGTCTCTGTCTGACTGTTTCCGTTTGACTCCGTCTGTCTCTGTCTGTGAGGGACAGCGAGACGAGCTTGGAACCTTGTATGTTGTGTTCACACCAAACGAAGAGCCCTTTTTTTGCACGCCGCGATGCTTGAAAAGTAAATGCAAAGATACAAATAGATGCAAATGTGCAAAATTCACTTCATTCATAGAAATGTGCATGCCGGTGTCTCCAAAGCCAATCAGCATTGAGATCGTCCTCCTGTCGTCCTGAAAATAGAGACCGTCTGTGGTCCCCCAGAGATCTACGTCTGTGGTCCAAACAACAAGTTCTCTGCTGTATTGTGATGACCTTATTTGGAGTGTTGATAGAGCAGCTACAATGTTAGTGTAGCCTAGCACCATCAACCAGACTCCATTCAGAAAACCAGCGTTTTAACAGTAGTTATCTTGTGGTCTTGCAGACCTAACAAAGCATGACTTCAACATGTACAAAGCAGCACTAGTGGCGATTTCAGTCATGATGGAGGAGACCTGGTTGGGGTCTACGTGGAGGAAACCTGATTGATGTCTCCTCAGCGCAAGTTGAATAAACACAAATGATCCTGCGGTCAAAAAATCTGCTTCAAGTTTGATGTGAACACACATTAAAATAGAAGGCTGGATGAAAGGGCTGAAGTGAGTGCAGATCTGGGCCAAAACCCTCATTACTTTCAAAGACTTTAATAATAATAAATATTATATATATGGAGAAATATATTTATTTTCCCATCAGACTGTGCTGCTCTTCCCTCTCTGAAACACTCTGTTTGAGTGTTTGAGCTCCCAAAAAGCCCACTCTTTTGTTGTTGTGATTGGTCACTAGTGGCTGGACAGATATTATGCTAATGACTTAGTTGTTGACGTTATCACTTTATGGAAAAACAGCTTGAAATGGGGGCATCTAAATGAGTTAAGTAACTCCCTTTGACTCTGGAGACATTTTACATGAGCAACAAAGTAAAACCCACTAAAGATCAGAAGAACACAAAAAGGATAGGTCCTCTTTCATTTGTGTTTGATATATTAATACTTTGTATAATAAAGTATATATAGAGAGAGATGCAGAGATGGATGTATTTAACAGATTTCAACAGAAAATAATTTGAAATGATGTAAAGATACCCAACACATCAAAGACTTGCACATGTTTTGTCCACTTCCTGTGTTTGAGTCCACTTCCTGTGTTTGAGTCCACTTCCTGTGTTCGAGTCCACTTCCTGCAGTCAGACTGGGCTGACCATCAGTAAAAGGCCCAGAATACACTTGGGCAGCTGATAATAAACGTTAGTGTCCTGTCACATCTCCAGGATTGTTTTTATTTTTTATTATTAAACCCAAATATAACCCAAGATATTAGGAAGGTACTCAATACTGAGCACTAGTTCCTCCTATATAAATACTGTGTACACTGCAGGGAAGCTTCAGTATGAAATTACTATTGACCCCAACCCCAACACACACACACACACACACACTATTATACTACTATCTGAGATTTGCTACATGTACAGTTAGATGTATGAGAATCCACTGAGAGAAGATTCTATTGATGGATTCCTGTGAGGTTGAGAAGGTTGGTGAGAGAACGACGATGATGTTTTCATGTAGATTATTGGAGTGTTTCTCTTCTTCCCTCCATCTTCCCTCCATCTTCCCCACTTCCTTCCTCCTAAATGCATGTGAGCGTTTTCCTTTCTGTTCTCTGAGATGTCACTCTGGTGTCATATAAAAGTCAAATAGCTTTTCAACCTCCGACTACTGACGTTTCTTTTCCTATTTACTTCTCTTTTTTTCACGATTGTGTCAAAGTTAAATGTTGGTCTCTTTTCCTTCATTTATCTGATTAAGCATCGTCACTGTAGCACTGCCAGAACGACACAGCGAAATTACTCAGCGTTTTTTGTTTTGTCTGGAAGTCACTAGCTTTTTTTGAGAAAGACGGTTGCTAACAAGTGGCTAAATGCAACTCGTCTGCCTTTAGCTTAGCGCTGGTGAGGTGAAGTCATGTGACCATTGCGACCAACGTTAGCTTTTTATTTCTGCAGATTGCTCCAAAAAACATACAAGTGGCGTTCATTTTTGCAGAAAACATGTAAATATCATACATTTTTATTTAAGTTTATTTAAAAGTCTCTTTGTGGATGCTAACTTCCTGTTGTGGATGCTAACTTCCTGTTGCGGATGCTAACGTGGTGCTCGTTTGAACGTCTCAAATAATCTCGATGGGCTGCTTGTTTTACCTGGAAGCAGGTAAGTGTTTTGTTCTCTTTCCAAACATCCACTTCTGTATCTTCGTCATCAGCCAACGAATGTGACCAAAGACATCTGTTGCTCCGTTTAACCATCTCGTCTCCTACATGTTTGACTCTGTTTGCTTTTCTTACAGACTTCACTCTGACACATGGGTCACCAAACACCCCGATGACCAGAAACCTGCTCAGTGGCGACCTGTTGGCAGCGAATGGTATAGATTGAGGAGATGCACCATCTTTAGCGTGTCACATGTTGCTGATGGCAGATGTAGATGTGAATAATGTTGCAGTGTTACAGTCGTCGTACTGTTTTGTTGCACCAGAAGGTTTGTACCAGATCCCCATTGAGGAAGCCGTTCTCGACAGTAACAGCGCTCCGAGACGAAAGGTAATGCAGAAGTTTGCTGCAGCGCCACCTTGTCGTGGATGTTTGGTGACTCGTCTGCAGCTTTAATGGCTGCTTCTTTAAAACGTTTGCACTTCCACCTTTTCACTGCCATGTTGGGTCTTTCTGCATGTGGTTGTCTTATTGGCATGAACTATCTGACAAGTTGGTGTGGAATGCAGACGGGAAGCTTGTTGGCAGGTTTCAGGGTTGATGCTGAACGCATTTGACAGCCGGATCATTTGTGCTTTTTGGCTCCGTAGAGGAGGGAGACAGAGACACCAACCAGGTCTCAGTCTCGGCTGCAATATGCCGTCTTGTTTCAGTTCCAAACAAGCTGTTGTGTCTTCCCACATATTCCCATCGCATGCTAATGCTTCTTCTTTGGATAGCGTGAAACTCAAATAAGTCAAAGGAAGTAAATCTGGAAGAAGAGTATTTCACCTCCAGCATTATTGTTCAGCCTCCGTATCGTCCACTCAATAAGACTGTACTTCAGTCAGAGGGGATCCTGGGAAAGAATCTCCAAACACAACTATTGGTACAGTGTAAACTCTGCTATTGCTGCTCCATATTTCATCTTCTTGGGTCTCTTTGATATTTAAAAAGAAATCCTCCCTGCAGCTTGTTTTGGTGCTGCCACTGTAGAATGAAGGGAGTTAGTCTGTCTGTCTCTACATGTCTCCCTGTGAAAGACTGGTTACCTGTCTGTCTCTACATGTCTCCCTGTGAAAGACTGGTTACCTGTCTGTCTCTACATGTCTCCCTGTGATAGACTGGTTATCTGTCTGTCTCTACACGTCTCCCTGTGATAGACTGGTTACCTGTCTGTCTCTACATGACTCCCTGTGATAGACTGGTTACCTGTCTGTCTCTACATGTCTCCCTGTGATATACTGGTTACCTGTCTGTCTCTACATGTCTCCCTGTGATAGACTGGTTACCTGTCTGTCTCTACATGTCTCCCTGTGATAGACTGGTTACCTGTCTGTCTCTACATGTCTCCCTGTGATAGACCGGTTACCTGTCTGTCTCTACATGTCTCCCTGTGATAGACTGGTTACCTGTCTGTCTCTACATGTCAGCCCTGTGATAGACTGGTTACCTGTCTGTCTCTACATGTCTCCCTGTGATAGACTGGTTACCTGTCTGTCTCTACATGTCTCCCTGTGATAGACTGGTTACCTGTCTGTCTCTACATGTCAGCCCTGTGATAGACTGGTTACCTGTCTGTCTCTACATGTCAGCCCTGTGATAGACTGGTTACCTGTCTGTCTCTACATGTCAGCCCTGTGATAGACTGGTTACCTGTCTGTCTCTACATGTCGGCCGTGTGATAGACTGGTTACCTGTCTGTCTCTACATGTCAGCCCTGTGATAGACTGGTTACCTGTCTGTCTCTACATGTCAGCCCTGTGATAGACTGGTTACCTGTCTGTTTCTACATGTCTCCCTGTGATAGACTGGTTACCTGTCTGTCTCTACATGTCAGCCCTGTGATAGACTGGTTACCTGTCTGTCTCTACATGTCAGCCCTGTGATAGACTGGTTACCTGTCTGTCTCTACATGTCGGCCGTGTGATAGACTGGTTACCTGTCTGTCTCTACATGTCTCCCTGTGAAAGACTGGTTACCTGTCTGTCTCTACATGTCTCCCTGTGATAGACTGGTTACCTGTCTGTCTCTACATGTCTCCCTGTGATAGACTGGTTACCTGTCTGTCTCTACATGTCTCCCTGTGATAGACTAGTTACCTGTCTGTCTCTACATGTCTCCCTGTGATAGACTGGTTACCTGTCTGTCTCTACATGTCAGCCCTGTGATAGACTGGTTACCTGTCTGTCTCTACATGTCTCCCTGTGATAGACTGGTTACCTGTCTGTCTCTACATGTCTCCCTGTGATAGACTGGTTACCTGTCTGTCTCTACATGTCAGCCCTGTGATAGACTGGTTACCTGTCTGTCTCTACATGTCAGCCCTGTGATAGACTGGTTACCTGTCTGTCTCTACATGTCAGCCCTGTTTTGCTCTGTGTCAGTTTAAATATGTGACCTATGTCATTTTAGTGAATTAGTAATTCCACTCAGCGAGTCATCTCTCTAGAAGCTCAAGGCGACCTGTGATGCTGATGGAGAGAGAGGACGCCCGCCACCAGCTGTTCACTAGCTGTTGAACAGCTGACGAACAGCTGGTGAACAGCTGGGAGGCCTTCAGAGCTTCATATTGGCACTCCACATCTGAATGATGTCAGTGGTGACACATGAAAGCCCGCCCCCCTGCAGCTTCAGCTCCGCCCCCCTGGAGCTCCAGCTCCACCCCCCTGCTGGGATCTTTAAAGAGGAAATGTTCAAACAGCTGGCATCGCTTTAAACCTTAAACGCCGCGCGGCTTCAGTGACGAGTTGCTCCAACAAACAATAAGCTCATTTTCATAAGCAGCTCCCATCCGACCGTCTGTTACTCCAACAGAGCATAATCCTACGAATGACCTACACATAGTTTATACGAATATAGTGAGACATGTTATTACTTTGCAAACTCTTCATTTTTAATCAGCAGGTAAGCCCCAGAGAGGAGTCGCCCCCTGGTGGCCAGCAGAGAGAAGTAGGACCATTTTCTCATAGACTTCTATACAACCAGAGAGGAGTCGCCCCCTGGTGGCCAGCAGAGAGAAGTAGGAACATTTTCTCATAGACTTCTATTAGGGCTTTGACTTTTGCCCAAAAATCATATTCGAAGTTTGTTTGTTTATTAATATTAATATTCGAATATATTCGAATATTTATTAATAATATTTTGACCATTAAATGCCTTCAGTAAGACCTATATGGTATGTATATATTTTGTCCACGAGAGGGCAGTGTATATCAGTCAACGTCAATAGGCAGGCAACGATGTTTTCAGAACCTTTATTTATTTAGAAAAATAAATATAAATAAGCCATCAAAAATAAAGTAATATAAGCCAGTCAGGCTAAACTGAAAAGACAAAATAAAGGTAGGCCTAAAAACAAAACCCCATCCTACCAGCCATTAACAGCCCATTAACACATTGTTTCGCTCACAAAGATCTGTCTGGCTGCAGTTTATTTGGCTACAGACTTTAAGTTATTTGCCAAAAATACCAGGTGATTCACATGTTCTGGCTCTAGGGAAGAGCGCTGCTTTGTGACTATGTTCCCCGCGGTGGAAAACACTCGTTCCGACCTCACGGATGTCCCAGGTATTGCCAGGTAGCCGCGTGCCAGCTGGGCGAGATGGGGGTACTTGGGGCTCCCTTCCTTCCACCAATACAGGGGGTTGCTGTTAGACGGGGGTGGGGGCTCATTGTCGTATGCCATCATTTCTCTTTGGATCACATCTTCATACGGTCTAACTGTTAAAAATAAATTCATTTCTGTTAATGTGTTGTTTAGGCTACGTCCAATATAGGGTTTGAGTTTGAGTTGTTGTTATGAAGGCAATCGATAATTGAAACGTTTTGTATTATTTCTTATTTATTATAATAGCATAATTATTACCTGCTCCGGCCGAGTTCTGGCAGTAAACATCGCCAAAGAGGTCCCCCATCGCACTAAGAGCATTATTTTCCTTGCGCTGCTGTGGCGCCGTAGTCGTGGCGTTCTCATCGTCGCCTTCCACGCCTGTCTCCTCGATGAGGTCTGCAAGCTCCCTCTGGACCTTATCTCGCACTGCCTGCCGCGACTCTTGTTCCAAATGAACCAGCCGGTGAAAACGGGGATCGAGGTAGCTGGCTGTGTTCAGTAGAAAGAATGCATTTTTGTTGGGGCCATATCGCACCTTCAGATCAGTTGACATACGTTTTTTCATCTCTCTCAGTCCTGCCAGGTCATCGGTGGAGGGCTTTAGTTGTGTCAGAAGCACTTACTGCAGGGTAAGGACCGCTGATGCTGTTGGGTAGGCTGGGTGGCTACTTTGAACGGCTTCAGCACGTCTTTCACCTGCGGGACAAACATATTTAATTACAAACTTATTCTAGCGCCATTAACATTAGATAGCTAACATGCTATACTGCTAGCTAGTAAGCGCAGATAGGGTATGTGCCACTTGACGTTACACAAAACACAAACTTAGCTTAGCCAACGTTAACTAGGCTTATACGTGACGTGTTATTACATTTGCAAACAGTAATGTTAACATTAGGTATATAATATTATTAGACCACCCAACATAATATAAACGTTAAATAACGTAAAATAAACGTTACTGACCTTCTCCATCAGAGTCCACTCCACACTGAGCTCCAGGTGGCTGAGTTTCTTCTCCATTATCACTGCTGCAACAGGGGCTTGTTGATCAGCTGCCAGACAGATCATGTCGTATGTACTGTTCCAGCGAGTGGGGCAGTCGTTGATGAGCTGGACTTGTTGGAGACCAAGGAGCTTCTGCTTGGCCTCCAGGAGGTAGCTGTCTGTAGGGGAGTGCTTGAAATGCTGAGCGGCAGCCTTCAGGCGGCTGACTGCTGTTGCAACGGAACGCTCTGAAAGCCCCTTTCTCGCTGCCAGGTTAATTGTGTGAGCCATGCAGGGGATATCCGTGATCCTCAAGTACCTCTCTACAGTATTGACATAGTTGGTCGCATTATCAGTTGTGATGGCAAGCACAGACTCCCGCTCCACTTGAAAATCCTGTAGAATACTGTCGATGCATGTGGAGACATTCGCTGCTGTGTGAGCGGTTTGAAGCTCAGACGTGTCGAGGACGACATTTCTCATCTCCCAGTCCTCATCGATGAAATGGGCTGTGAGCGTAACATAGGACTCGATAGCCAAAGAACTCCACCCGTCAGTGGTCAGTCCGAGTTTTTCTCCACGCATCATTCCCCTAATGCCATCTTTGGTTGTGTCGTACAGCTTCGCTATTTTACCGCTGATGGTCCGGGAACAGGGTATTTTGAATCTTGGCTCTAGCTCGTGGATCAAAGCTTGAAACCCGCTCCCATATATCACGTTAATGGGCCTCATATCTTCGCAAATGAACCTTGCCAGCAAATCTGTCACTCTATTTTGACGGGCATATGGAAGGCCTCGTGAAGATGATAGCATTGTGTCGATTCTGGCCTGCTTCGGCCCGTATCCCTCCCCCTCCACCTCCATCTTGCCGGGATGAAGGGTAGACAGGTGGGCTCTCAAGTTGCTGGTTTCCCGTGGTATGAGAGTTTGCTCCTACATATTCTACACATTACTTTGTCCTTACCGGTTATTTTCCCCTGTACATTTTCGAAACCTAAAGTAGCGCCACACGTTGCTTTTGAGATGGCCAGGAGTGTAAATTTCGATCTCCTCCGCGGGGGCTGGTGTCGATATTGACGCGGCCATTGTTATGCAAAATTCGCGCAAATTAGGACGCTAACGTCACCTATGGGAGCCCAGATGACCCATGATAGGCTTGCTAATGAGTTCGCGATTCACACAACTTCACTAGGGGCCTCATTTATAAAACTGTACGTAGGATCCTTACTAAAAATGTACGTACGCCCAAAAGCGCTTT
Source organism: Chelidonichthys spinosus (assembly GCA_029853015.1). Lineage (NCBI taxonomy): Eukaryota > Metazoa > Chordata > Actinopteri > Perciformes > Triglidae > Chelidonichthys > Chelidonichthys spinosus. Next base: position 30,357,676 of record CM056824.1, read on the forward strand.
TTTATTTGCCTGTTCACCCACCGTATAAGGAAACTTTATGTACTGATTCGACAAACCAATTATACCTCCTAACACGTCTGGCATGACACGGCTGAAGGTTGGCTGGGATATCCCTGACCTGTCTGCCAATTCCCTCTGGAATGTGCTGGTTGCCAGAAACCCGAGTGTTGTGAGCACTTGGAGCGGGACTGGCACGGCGTGGTTTCTGCGGGTGCTCCTCTCTAAGGCTGGGCCCAATGCCGCGCACAGATCCAAGAGGACAGCTCGTGGGAGTCGGAAACGGCTCATCAGCCACTCATCACTGTTGGCCAGTAGATCTTGCTGGTCTCTGAAGTTCTGCTCCCTCCGTATCCTTCCGTTTGCCACATCCTCTAACAGTGCCAAAGCAGCCATTGTGCGTCATGACGCATTGTGAGTACCTGCCTTTATATGCCCATCTATTAGGTGGTATCTGCTACACGTGTGAGGATTACCCCAATTAACTAACAGTTCTTCAGACTAACAATATAAGATCATTATAGTCTTTATTTGTATGGCAACAAAACACAGTTACAAAGTGTTTTATGCGTTATGCATTAAAAACGGAGATGAAACGGAATGGGCTACATGATGGATGTTAATATATTACACTGCATTCATATCAGTGTGAACCTACTTTGCCCTGCTGTTGTCTTACTATTGTCCTAAATCATATGTTTCCCGTGTGCACTCCAGGGAGTATGTTATTCATTGTAGAAATAGTGTTTTTTTTATGGCTACATTTCTTGCAAATGAACTGTTCATATATGAGAGGTAATATAACTATTTATTTTAAACGATCAGTATCAGTTTCACACAGTTTCTCCCGTTTCTTTCTTCTGCCATCAGTGGCGCAGTTTCTCATTACCCCAGTTATGTGCGTACGCATGGGTCAGAGTTGGCGTGGAGGACCGCACATTTTCCCGTCAAGTTCTCTTTTTATAAATCCCACGGTTTGCGCAGAGAGTGGCGTACGCCTTCTTTTGTGCGTACGCAACGTTTATAAATGAGGCCCCAGGCGTGAAAAAGCCTTGTAATCTGAATTGAAAACAACGTTCAAGCAAAGACATTTACAAAAAATAATGCCCATAACAGGTTCGAATATTAAGGGCTGCCTAATATTCGTTCGAATATATATATTTTTTTTTTGATATTCAAATTATATTCGAATAACGAAGTCAAAGCCCTAACTTCTATACAACCATAGAGGAGTCGCTCCCTGGTTGCCAGCAGAGAGAAGTAGGACCATTTTCTCATAGACTTCTATACAACCAGAGAGGAGTCGCCCCCTGGTGGCCAGCAGAGAGACCTTTTCGGACTTCATCGCTGGCTTGACTTTTCTGAACTGGAGGTTGTCGTCTGTAGATATTAAATATGCTTATAAGAAAGTTTAATGACGTGACTTGCTGGCGCTGCTGCAGAGTGCCAGCAAGCCACTTTGTTCTGGTGGAATACAAATTTTAATAACAATTTTATATATATAACGGCTATATATGGCGACTCATCGACTCCCTGCTGGCGACTCATCGACTCCCTGCTGGCGACTCATCGGCTCCCTGCTGGCGACTCATCGACTCCCTGCTGGCGACTCATCGGCTCCCTGCTGGCGACTCATCGGCTCCCTGCTGGCGACTCATCGACTCCCTACTGGCGACTCATCGGCTCCCTGCTGGCGACTCATCGACTCCCTGCTGGCGACTCATCGGCTCCCTGCTGGCGACTCATCGGCTCCCTGCAGGCGACTCATCAGCTCCCTGCTGGCGACTCATCAGCACCCTGCTGGCAACTCATCGACTCCCTGCTGACGACCACGCTTTCCCTGCCTTGGCTACACCTGCTTTATGATGTCAGCTGTTCTGAGCGTCCAACAATGATGCAGGTGTTGGTTGAAAGCCTGGTGCAACGGGGCACCCTCATCCACCGCCTGAGCATCGGCGTTTGATGCCCTGCGAGTTATAATGGGGTACAGCCCTGACTTCCTCCTCAAAACTCCTCCATGTTGTTTTTGTGCAACTTGAACTCAGAAAGGACGACATCTCTCTTGTTGAGCTGCTAATTGGCCACAGTGTTTCAGACAGCTTGAAACCTGCACTTCCCAGCATGCACCTCTGCCCTCACAAGTCTTCCATCCTTTTTTTCATGTTTTAAATCTGGCAGCCAGTGAGGTGGCAGATGTGAAGCTCTCGACCTCCACATCTGCCACCTCTGCCTGTTAATTAGGGGCCAACATCTGCTGAGCGTGGTGAAGAGCATGAAGAGTCTGCAGAGGAAGAGGAGACAACGTTGTCTGTATAGGATAAGGCTAAAGACTGGATGAAGGGAGAGAGGAAGACAACGTTGTCTGTATAGGATAAGGCTAAAGACTGGATGAAGGGGAGAGAGGGAGACAACGTTGTGTTTTAACATCAGCTGGTTTCAACCAATAATATCGTCTCCTTAATTGCAACTCACACTCTCACATCCAGCAGGACCAGTCCGCATCCAGCAGACCGAGTCCACATCCAGCAGACCGAGTCCACATCCAGCAGACCGAGTCTGCATGTACCAGAAACCGGTCCACTCCGTTCACAAACAAGTGACCTTTTTTTTGTAGTTGCTGCGGGTCCAAGCGAGGGTCAGTGGTCCAACAGCCGAGCCACATCCAGCCAGTGTCTCCCGGCACCTCCAGCACCGAGCCCTCCAGCAGCCGGGTCCGCTCAGATGCAGTCCTGCATCCACAGAGAGACTGAGTCACTGCAATCAATGAAGTTGCTGGCACTGCGGGAGACAAACCGTGTCCTGTCCGAGCTCAACCACCAGCAAGGAGTCAATCAACAAGATTATTTCGAATCTATCCATACCGTATTTTTTAAGCGACATCACTCCAAACGCTGCCGCACGGCAGCAGCGTTTGGCTCAAATGCCTGGGGATAGGGGTCCGGGTCGGGGCCAAGACGATCAGCGTCGGGGGGCAGGGCCACATCCCTCAGTTTTGCCACGTTATGCAGCACAGCACACGCTCTGATAATTTTGCAGACCTTCTCGGGCTTGTAGGCTAGCGTTCCCCCTGTCCTGTCGAGACACCGCCACCTGCCCTTCAGGAGCCCGATGGTGCGCTCTACAATACTGCGCGCCTGGCTGTGGCGCAGATTGTAGGTGCTCTCCTCTGCGCTCTGTGGGTTGGGAAAAGGGGTGAGCAGCCACCGCTTGAGGGGGTATCCACTGTCGCCTGCAAGGTCGGTGAACGGGTTAATAATACAGAATTGCCAGTCTCAGGATTTCCACATTAATTATCCGTACCTAGAAGCCACCCATCACGTACAGCGCCGGCCTCCAGTCTGCGCCCAACACTGCTGTGTCTCAGTATAAATTAATCATGGGTTGACCCAGGCCACCAAGCCACTACATTTGTGAGCAACATGTCTGCATCACATACAATTTGGACATTGAGGGAATGGAAATGCTTACGATTAATGAAAGCAAATTCATTCTCACTCTCACACTTATAGCAACATGAGGGCAGTCAATGGCACCGATTACATTTGGGAAACCGGACATTGCTGCAAATTGCGCTTTTTTATTTGCCTGTTCACCCACCATATAAGGAAACTTTATGTACTGATTCGACAAACCAATTATACCTCCTAACACGTCTGGCATGACACGGCTGAAGGTTGGCTGGGATATCCCTGACCTGTCTGCCAATTCCCTCTGGAATGTGCTGGTTGCCGGAAACCCGAGTGTTGTGAGCACTTGGAGCGGGACTGGCACGGCGTGGTTTCTGCGGGTGCTCCTCTCTAAGGCTGGGCCCAATGCCGCGCACAGATCCAAGAGGACAGCTCGTGGGAGTCGGAAACGGCTCATCAGCCACTCATCACTGTTGGCCAGTAGATCTTGCTGGTCTCTGAAGTTCTGCTCCCTCCGTATCCTTCCGTTTGCCACATCCTCTAACAGTGCCAAAGCAGCCATTGTGCGTCATGACGCATTGTGAGTACCTGCCTTTATATGCCCATCTATTAGGTGGTATCTGCTACACGTGTGAGGATTACCCCAATTAACTAACAGTTCTTCAGACTAACAATATAAGATCATTATAGTCTTTATTTGTATGGCAACAAAACACAGTTACAAAGTGTTTTATGCGTTATGCATTAAAAACGGAGATGAAACGGAATGGGCTACATGATGGATGTTAATATATTACACTGCATTCATATCAGTGTGAACATACTTTGCCCTGCTGTTGTCTTACTATTGTCCTAAATCATATGTTTCCCGTGTGCACTCCAGGGAGTATGTTATTCATTGTAGAAATAGTGTTTTTTTTATGGCTACATTTCTTGCAAATGAACTGTTCATATATGAGAGGTAATATAACTATTTATTTTAAACGATCAGTATCAGTTTCACACAGTTTCTCCCGTTTCTTTCTTCTGCCATCAGTGGCGCAGTTTCTCATTACCCCAGTTATGTGCGTACGCATGGGTCAGAGTTGGCGTGGAGGACCGCACATTTTCCCGTCAAGTTCTCTTTTTATAAATCCCACGGTTTGCGCAGAGAGTGGCGTACGCCTTCTTTTGTGCGTACGCAACGTTTATAAATGAGGCCCCAGGCGTGAAAAAGCCTTGTAATCTGAATTGAAAACAACGTTCAAGCAAAGACATTTACAAAAAATAATGCCCATAACAGGTTCGAATATTAAGGGCTGCCTAATATTCGTTCGAATATATATATATTTTTTTTGATATTCGAATTATATTCGAATAACGAAGTCAAAGCCCTAACTTCTATACAACCATAGAGGAGTCGCTCCCTGGTTGCCAGCAGAGAGAAGTAGGACCTTTTTCTCATAGACTTCTATACAACCAGAGAGGAGTCGCCCCCTGGTGGCCAGCAGAGAGACCTTTTCGGACTTCATCGCTGGCTTGACTTTTCTGAACTGGAGGTTGTCGTCTGTAGATATTAAATATGCTTATAAGAAAGTTTAATGACGTGACTTGCTGGCGCTGCTGCAGAGTGCCAGCAAGCCACTTTGTTCTGGTGGAATACAAATTTTAATAACAATTTTATATATATAACGGCTATATATGGCGACTCATCGACTCCCTGCTGGCGACTCATCGACTCCCTGCTGGCGACTCATCGGCTCCCTGCTGGCGACTCATCGGCTCCCTGCTGGCGACTCATCGACTCCCTACTGGCGACTCATCGGCTCCCTGCTGGCGACTCATCGACTCCCTGCTGGCGACTCATCGGCTCCCTGCTGGCGACTCATCGGCTCCCTGCAGGCGACTCATCAGCTCCCTGCTGGCGACTCATCAGCACCCTGCTGGCGACTCATCGACTCCCTGCTGGCGACTCATCGGCTCCCTGCTGGCGACTCATCGGCTCCCTGCAGGCGACTCATCAGCTCCCTGCTGGCGACTCATCAGCACCCTGCTGGCAACTCATCGACTCCCTGCTGACGACCACGCTTTCCCTGCCTTGGCTACACCTGCTTTATGATGTCAGCTGTTCTGAGCGTCCAACAATGATGCAGGTGTTGGTTGAAAGCCTGGTGCAACGGGGCACCCTCATCCACCGCCTGAGCATCGGCGTTTGATGCCCTGCGAGTTATAATGGGGTACAGCCCTGACTTCCTCCTCAAAACTCCTCCATGTTGTTTTTGTGCAACTTGAACTCAGAAAGGACGACATCTCTCTTGTTGAGCTGCTAATTGGCCACAGTGTTTCAGACAGCTTGAAACCTGCACTTCCCAGCATGCACCTCTGCCCTCACAAGTCTTCCATTCTTTTTTTCATGTTTTAAATCTGGCAGCCAGTGAGGTGGCAGATGTGAAGCTCTCGACCTCCACATCTGCCACCTCTGCCTGTTAATTAGGGGCCAACATCTGCTGAGCGTGGTGAAGAGCATGAAGAGTCTGCAGAGGAAGAGGAGACAACGTTGTCTGTATAGGATAAGGCTAAAGACTGGATGAAGGGAGAGAGGAAGACAACGTTGTCTGTATAGGATAAGGCTAAAGACTGGATGAAGGGAGAGAGGAAGACAACGTTGTCTGTATAGGATAAGGCTAAAGACTGGATGAAGGGAGAGAGGGAGACAACGTTGTGTTTTAACATCAGCTGGTTTCAACCAATAATATCGTCTCCTAAATTGCAACTCACACTCTCACATCCAGCAGACGGAGTCCGCATCCAGCAGACCAGGTCCACATCCAGCAGACCGAGTCCACATCCAGCAGACCGGGTCCACATCCAGCAGACCGGGTCCACATCCAGCAGACCGGGTCCACATCCAGCAGACCGAGTACGCATCCAGCAGACCGGGTCCACATCCAACAGACCGAGTCCACATCCAGCAGACCGGGTCCGCATCCAGCAGACCGAGTCCGCATCCAGCAGACCGGGTCCGCATCCAGCAGACCGAGTCCGCATCCAGCAGCAGACCGAGTCCGCATCCAGCAGACCGGGTCCACATCCAGCAGACCGGGTCCACATCCAGCAGACCGAGTCCGCATCCAGCAGACAGAGTCCACATCCAGCAGACCGGGTCCACATCCAGCAGACCGAGTCTGCATCCAGCTGCAGACTGAGTCCGCATCCAGCAGACCGGGTCCACATCCAGCAGACCGAGTCCGCATCCAGCAGCAGACTGAGTCCGCATCCAGCAGACCGGGTCCACATCCAGCAGACTGAGTCCGCATCCAGCAGACCGGGTCCACATCCAGCAGACCGTGTCCACATCCAGCAGACTGAGTCCGCATCCAGCAGACCGGGTCCACATCCAGCAGACCGGGTCCACATCCAGCAGACTGAGTCTGCATCCAGCAGACCGGGTCCACATCCAGCAGACTGAGTCCGCATCCAGCAGACCGGGTCCACATCCAGCAGACCGGGTCCACATCCAGCAGACCGGGTCCACATCCACCAGACCGTGTCCACATCCAGCAGACTGAGTCTGCATCCAGCAGACCGGGTCCACATCCAGCAGACCGGGTCCACATCCAGCAGACTGAGTCTGCATCCAGCAGACCGGGTCCACATCCAGCAGACTGAGTCCGCATCCAGCAGACCGGGTCCACATCCAGCAGACCGGGTCCACATCCAGCAGACCGGGTCCACATCCACCAGACCGTGTCCACATCCAGCAGACTGAGTCTGCATCCAGCAGACCGGGTCCACATCCAGCAGACCGGGTCCACATCCACCAGACCGTGTCCACATCCAGCAGACTGAGTCTGCATCCAGCAGACCGGGTCCGCATCCAGCAGTAGACTGAGTCCGCATCCAGCAGACCGGGTCCACATCCAGCAGACTGAGTCCGCATCCAGCAGACCGTGTCCACATCCAGCAGACTGAGTCCGCATCCAGCAGACCGGGTCCACATCCAGCAGACCGGGTCCACATCCACCAGACCGTGTCCACATCCAGCAGACTGAGTCTGCATCCAGCAGACCGGGTCCACATCCAGCAGACCGGGTCCACATCCACCAGACCGTGTCCACATCCAGCAGACTGAGTCTGCATCCAGCAGACCGGGTCCACATCCAGCAGACCGGGTCCACATCCACCAGACCGTGTCCACATCCAGCAGACTGAGTCTGCATCCAGCAGACCGGGTCCGCATCCAACAGTAGACTGAGTCCGCATCCAGCAGACCGGGTCCACATCCAGCAGACTGAGTCCGCATCCAGCAGACCGTGTCCACATCCAGCAGACTGAGTCCGCATCCAGCAGACCGGGTCCACATCCAGCAGACCGGGTCCACATCCAGCAGACTGAGTCTGCATCCAGCAGACCGGGTCCACATCCAGCAGCAGACTGAGTCCGCATCCAGCACACCGAGTCCACATCCAGCAGACCGGGTCCACATCCAGCAGTCCGGGTCCACATCCAGCAGACCGTGTCCACATCCAGCAGCAGACCGACGTTGATAACAGTTTCCTGTTTTCCGATTGCTAATACACTAAAAAGGCATGCATAGCACAACTATTTAAACTGACACACAAACAGCAAAACCTCTTCTCAAGTCTCCAACATTTTTGTCCTCAATCTACCCAAATGCCCCCGGTTGTCTTCAAGGTCACCAATGGAACGGCACCCATCTACCTTCACACACTGAAAAAAAACATTTGCACTTCCATGTTCTTACTTATAGCACTTTGACCATAGCTCTGTTGTCCCTGTATGAGAAAGCCCAGATGAAGAACCCAGACTTATTCTGGTTGTCTGAATATGTTGTGTTGGTTTTTTAATGAGGAGATTTATGCTCTAGCCAGATTCATTGATGGAGCTTGGAAATTAAGACAGGGTGTATTATATCCCACGTAAATCCCACGTTTGCTGCTTGCTGTCCTGTATTTTGGAAGCTTGTTTGTTTATTCCTGATCTGTTATGCTCTGTTTGTCTGTTTTTTGCTTTGTTCTGTCTTTGAATGTATCTAAACAATGAGTGTCTTGTAAGCCCATGGGGGCTGGGCACAAAAAGATGTGCACAACACTTAAAATCAATCAATGTACGATAGGAATGCTTGCTGAGCAGCTGCTACTTTACTCAGATGAGGACGGAGGACGGATGAGCCTTTTACGCTCTTACTTTATCGGCAATGATATGTTGTGGTTTCTTTCTCTCCACAAATGTAATTATTGTAAGTCACTTTGGACAAAAGTGCTTAATACCCTTAATATAAATGTAAGTTAGGGTTAGGCTGGTTAGGCTTTCATGTTGGCAAATCCAACCGGACCAAATTGAGTCTTTTGTCACTTCTGTTGTCTCCATGTTTCTCTTTAGGCCACCGACAGAGGAGGACGTTGCCATGGTGATGTCACCGTTGGTTTGTGGACTACGGTTTTGAAGCCTTGATTTTGAATTTTTGGCCGTTGCAATCTCAAAGAGGAAGTGACCATATTTGGGCTGCGGAGGAGCAACGGGTGGATCTGATTAACACAAGTGGCAGAGCGGCACCCCGAGCAGCACCCTTACTGGATCTGGATCCATGTGGATTCTGGTGTGAAGCTGCTAACAAGCTTCATGATTCAAGGTCAAGTTTACAGCTAAGTGTTAATGTCATCTTAGTAGCTAACTGCATTAGTAGTATGGTAGCTACGTTAGCATGGTAGCTATGTTAGCGTGGCAGCGACATTTATTTGCATCTTTGTATGACTTAACGTGCAATCGTGAAATATTTGCTTGGTGTTTGTGAATGCAGCATTTCAGTCCTCCCCTCCATCATGCCTCTGATTTATTCTCCCTCTCGCTCTCTCATCACTTAGATAACAAGATTACAACGACGGTGTGGGAGGCCAACTTTACTTCAGCTAAATAATTGATTTGCCCCTGCCAGGTATGTTTATCATCGCCCCCCTCCCCCGACAGATGGGTCTTTCACTGCAGCAACAATAGCTTCTCACTGTTGCTGACAGAGAGCAGATTCATCAAGCTTCAGTCTGTTTCCACTGGAGTGTGAATGTGTGAGACGCCGGCGAGCTTCCTTTCATTCCACAGAATGAAGATTTAAACTGTAGTGGGATCCTTTTGTGTGTGTGTGTCATCACACTCCCACTTTCAGAACACAACCTTGAATAATCTTACATTCATGGGGGGGGGACAGCTTGAAGCTTTGGAGCTCTGATGTCGCTGCATTATTCGGCCGCTGGAGAGAGAATGTGTTGGTGAAGGATGCGCGGTTACAGATTAAAGGTGGATAATCCAAAGAAATTAGTTATTTGCTCTCTGTGTGTCAGTTTAAATAGGTGTGCTAGGTCATTTTAGTGGGTTGTTGGTGCCAGGCGGGAGGGTCTGAATATTTCACAATCTGCTCAGTTACTGGGATTTTCACGCACAACCATTTCTAGGGTTTTCGAAGAATGGTCTGAAAAAGGAAAAACATCCCGTATGTGGCAATGTCATTCCCTCTGCTGGCCACCAGGGATCTGATTCCATGTAAATGTACTTCCGCCAGAGGAGTCGCCCCCTGATGGTCAGCAGAGAGAATGCAAGTAATGGCACTAAGTGTTACATCACTGTTCAGAACCAGAGGTCGTCTCCTGAGTTTTAATAAAACTCTTTTTCTTCTTCTGCAATAGTTTACTGCACCTGACTGAAGTGGTGCCACCTGTTGGTCATCAGGGTGCATGCTCATAGTGCAGTCATGAATGGAGGTTCATAATATGGATTTTAAATCAGAACTGTATGAGGATGGAAACCTGAACAACAGAAGGTAAATGAAGTTGTTTTGCTGGTGTTTATTCAATTATTAAGATAGTTAACATGACATCACATAAAGGCCTATATATATTTATATGTATATGAATGTAGACTAATAATTGCGTTCTGCCAGCTGCAGCAACACTAACGCTGTCCTGGTTTTGTGAGGTTTTATTCTCAGAGTGGGCGCTTATCTTAATGAAGGCCAGGTCAGTGGAACCACAGCTTTCAAAGCCCATTCATACAGACCATTATACCCAGTTTGTTAGGATTTCCAGATCAGCCGATGTCCGTCTTTCACCTTCTCTTTAGACTTGATGTCAGAACGTCATTCACATCAAACATTTAGTTCCCTGTTCTGATGATGGATTCAGATGTTGTGTATCACAGCGTGACGTCTGGTTGTACATCACAGAACAGAGTCCAGACTCAAAGGCGGACCTGATGTGTCAGCAGCACCCAGCGAGACCCTTACTAATGGTCTGGACCCGATGCCATTTAGTTCCTGTCAGACCCGGCCAGCTTGAAAATGCCACCGGCGGCCGCGTGCTGATAAATCCTGAGAGACTGTGGCAACACGTAGACGACGACCCTTAATTAAGCTTCCCTAACACAAATCACTTCCCTTTAATATATATATATATATATATAGCATAATATCTGGTCAGCTGACACTGAACCGAGGGAGCAGAACTGCTCTGCAGAACTGCTCTGCTCTCGTCTCATTAGCAGCGGTGGGAATGAAACATCCTGAATTCATCCCATGGAGTTCTTCATATGTGTATATCCTCATATCTTTCTCATATACATTTTCATTTAGGTCATTTAGCAGACGCTTTTGTCCAAAGCGACTTACAATAAGTACATTTGTCAAAAGAAGGAAACAAAGAAACCACAACGTATCATTGCTGATAAAGTAAGAGCTAAAAATAGAACAAGTGTTCTGAGTAAAGTAGTACTTCAAGAGCAACAGTGCTAAGATCAGAGTGCTATAGGTAAGGTTTTTTTTTTTTTTGGGGGGGGGGTCATCGAGGGGGGGTGTTCTTCTCTTCTCTGTCATTTAGCAGACGCTTTTGTCGCTTTTGGGTGTTAGTGGGTCATGCTATGTAGAGTCGAGGTGTAGTCTGAACAGGTGAGTCTTGAGCCTTTTTCGGAAGATGGCAAATGACTCTGCTGTCCTGACATTGGTCGGGAGTTCGTTCCACCACTGAGGCGCCAGAACAGAGAAGAGTCTGGACTTTGCTGAGCGACATTTGCTTGATTTCAGCGATGGTGGTACCAGCCGGCCAGCTGAAGTAGAGGAGCGAAGTGCTCGCTTCGGGGCATGAGGTTTGACCAGTGTTTGAAGGTAGACAGGTGCCGTTTCATTGATGGCCCTGAAGGCCAGTGTCATCGTCTTGAATTGGATGTGTGCTGCAACAGGGAGCCAGTGGAGGTCACGGAGGAGGGGGGTCACGTGGGAGAATTTGGGTAGATTGAAGATAAGGCGTGCTGCAGCGTTCTGGATACGCTGCAATGGTTTAATCGCATAGGCCGGGAGTCCGGCCAGGAGAGAGTTGCAGTAGTCAAGACGGGAGATGACCAGTGCTTGGACCAGGAGTTGCGTTGCATCCTTTGTGAGGAGGGTCCCAATCCTGCAGATATTGAAGAGGGCAAATCTGCAGGATCGGGCCACAGCAGTGATGTTGGGGGTGCAGGATAGTTGGTCATCGAGGATTACACCCAGGTTCCTCGCAGTAGAGGAAGGTAATACTGTGATGCCCTCGACAGTGACCGACAGGTCCATGCGAGGGCAGTCTTTCCCTGGGATGAAGAGGAGTTCTGTTTTGTTCAGGTTAAGCTTGAGGTGATGTGCAGTTGTCCAGACAGAGATGTCAGCCAGACAGTCCGAGATGCAAGTTGCAATGTGAGCGTCAGAGGACGGGGGAAAAGAGAGGAACAGCTGGGTGTCATCTGCGTCGCAATGGTAGGAGAATCCATTCGATGTGATAACAGAACCTAGTGATCTGGTGTATAGTGAGAACAGAAGCGGTCCTAATACTGAGCCTTGAGGGACACCCGTGTCCAGAGAACAGGGTTTGGACATAGAGCCGTTCCATGTGACCTGAAAGGTTTGATTTGTCAGGTATGATGTAAACCAGGTGAGAGCAGAGTCAGTTATGCCAAGTTCAGCCAGAGTGGAGAGGAGGAATTGGTGGTTGACTGTGTCGAATGCAGCAGATAGGTCGAGGAGAATGAGAACGGAGGAGTTGGATGAGGCTCTGGCGTCCCGCAGGGACTCGGTCACTGTGAGGAGGGTCGTCTCAGTGGAGTGAGCAGTCCTGAATCCTGATTGATTAGGGTCTAGGAGGTTGTTCCGCGAGAGATAGGATGACAGTTGGTTGTAGGCGGCACGTTCCAAGGTTTTAGAGAGGAATGAAAGAAGAGATACAGGTCTGTAGCTTTGGAAGTCAGTAGACGCTACTGACAGGTAGGGTGGGTTTTTTGAGGCTTCACGGTAGCTGTCTTAAAATCCGCTGGAATGACACCTGAGGTGAGGGAGGAGTTGATCAGGGTGGTGAGGAATGGCAAGATGTCGTGTGAGATGTCCTGGAGAAGAGAGGAGGGAATCGGGTCGAGGGAGTAGGTGGTGGCACGGTTAGATGTAACAAGTGCGTGAACGTCTTCAGAGGTGAGGGGGCTAAAGCTGGTAAGACCATCCGAGTTGAGAGTTGGGGGAGATGTCTTCTGGGAGGGAATAGGCGTGAACGAGGAGCTGATGTCATTTACTTTCTTGGTAAAGTAAGTTGCAAAGTCATCGGCAGTAAGGGAGGAAGGGAGGGGGAGGGAAGAGAACATGGAGAAGAGTTTCCTGGGGTTGGAGGCAGAAGAGTTGATCTTTGCCAGGTAGAAGGCAGATTTAGCTGCCGAAACAGTTGAGGTGAAGTCAGAGAGGAGGAGGTGGTAGTGAGCAAGGTCCTCGTGCTGGCCCGATTTCTTCCATTTTCTCTCTGATGCTCGCAACAATGATCTGTTGGTTCACAGAGGTTCAGACAGCCAGTGAGGGGAGGGAGATGATCGCGCAGGTCGTGAGATTGGGGGACAGAGAGTGTCCAAAGAAGAGGAGAGTGAGGACATCAGGATGGAGGAGGCTTCCTCAGTAGGCATTAAGGAGAACTGTTCTGAGGATGGTAGCGAGGAGATAACAGTTGAGGAGAGAGCGGAGGGAGTGAGGGATTTCAGGTTGCGGCGGCTGGTGACCATTCAAGGCGTAGAGGGGAGGGATGTGGTGGGCTTCATGGGGAGGGAGAAAGTCACAAAGTGGTGGTCGGACACAGTGAGCAGGGTAACAGAGAGTGCCGAGATTCCAGAGAGGTCAAGTTGGTTCCCGGCCCGGTGAGTTGGTGGAGAGGGGGAGAGTGTGAGGTCAAATGCGGAAAAGAAGTCAATGAATTCAGATGAATGCAGCTTTCCCGGATGGATGTTGAAGTCACCGAGGACGACGAGTGGTGTGCCATCATCAGGGGAGCAGCTCAGGAGGGCATCCATCTCATCCAAAAAGTCACCGAGAGGACCGGGTGGGCGATAGATCACTATGATGTTGAGTTTGAAAGGAAGCGTGACAGAGACGGCGTGAAATTCAAGTGTAGATCGGGGTAGGTGGTCCAGAGGAAGGACCTGGTAGGACCATCTGGGTGAGATGAGGAGCCCAGTTCCTCCTCCTCACCCTGTTCGTCTTGGGGAGTGTGAAAACGAGTAGGCAGTTGAAAGGGCAGCTGGAGTGGCAGTGTTTTCTGGGGTGATCCAGGTCTCCGACGCTGCAGCTGACGCTGTAGTGACAGCCTTTTAAGTGCTCAGTTTACCGCAAGTACTGAGTGTGACCCCTCCCTCCAATCAAGTCTATTCACTCCAGCTGAGCTGGCTCAAACAAGCTGATTGCTCACTTAGCATAGACAGCTTCACAAGAATTTCAACAACAAGCTATCAATACTAGACTAAATGTTACCACTAGCTATACTCACACAATGCCTAAACATAAAATCTACAATTAGTTTCTGACTTACCAACAAAAGACAAAGCAGCTTCCTTCCTTTCTCCAGACAAAATGTGGTCTATCTCATATATCTCATATATCTCATATATATATATGATTTTGGACACAAACTTCTCGCTTGAGTTGATACATGATTTCATCCTTTTTGCATCATCACTGAGACTGTATGCAAACGCACCGTGTGAAGGGTTAGCAGACTCTGGGGTCAAGATGACACAAAGTTAGACAGAGTAGTGAGAGAGGGAGGAAGAGAGGACGAGAGAGGGAGCTGATGCGTCCAGACTCTCCTCCTCTAAAGCAAACGGACAGTAAACCGACTCCACCGCTGTCAGAGGGGGGTTCAGGGACCGTGGGAGAATAACAAGCCATCATGTGCTGCATCGCTGTTGACAAATGAGCTGGGTAACCGGTGCATTAGCCTTTCACCATCGCTGGGGAAATCTGCTGCTGCTCAACGACACGACGGCTGGTTCAGTAGCGGAGCGTCTCTCGACAATCACATACGAGAGGGGAGCGTTCAAGATCATCTCGTTCCACAGAGAATCATCCTCTTTTTACTGGGAACTCATTTATTATGAAAGGTGTTTATTTGTGGGTAAGATGAGACGATCCTTTATTAGTTGGCAGCCGAGGGGCAAAACAAATATGATCAATAGATAGAGATATTATAAATAAGTTAAATGGTAAAAACTCAATTTAAAAAAAAAACATATTCATAGGAAATGTTTATATAGTTATGAATGAATGAATCAGTGAAGGCCTGATTGAATAATTGGCAGTTATTGGTAAATGTGGTTTATTGCCAGCAGTTTATTGTGCAGTGTGACAACAGTTAATGATCCAACAGAGTTTTAGTTCCCTATTGATATTATTGTAGATTAGCCTGTGTTTAGGGCTCTTATTGTGAAAGGCCAAAACGCTTGTTTGTTCTGGATACGCTCCTGTGTTGTTTATTTTATAGAACATCTGGCTTTATTTATAGTTGCACATTAACCCTTACTTTGGTGGCAGCCACAGACTGTCTATAAGAAGAGGACGTCGTCATGGTGACAGCACCCGTTGGTTTGTGGACTACGGTTTTTAAGCCTCCAGTTCAGCATTTTGGATTCTTGCAACCAGAGAAGGAAGTGACCATATTTGGACTATGGAGGAGCGACGGGTGGATCTGATGAACGCAAGCAGCAGAGTGGCACCCTGAGCGGCACCCTTACTGGATCTGGATCCATGTGGATTCTGGTGTGACGCACATCATGGTTGTCGGGCTGTACATTTCTTCTGCGTTATTCTTATGTTTCAGTCATCTCAGAGGGTGTCAGCTAGCAGGAGGTGCTGCGTATCTCCTCACAGCAGCAGTTAAAGAGTTTAGAGGGAGAAAACAAATCCATGAACAGGAACAGCTTTCACACAAACAGCTGACGCTGATGTCAGCAGCATGTGTTTCTTCATGGTTAGTAGACAGATGACAGCCAAACCTGCAACACACAGCTGTACCTGCTCCTCCAACAGGTAGAAGAATGTGCAACCGTTGCCCCCTACTGACCAAACATGTAATTACAATCAGCAGCAGCCTGTCAGTGTGTGTGTGTGTGTGTATAGATAGATAGATAGATAGATAGATAGATAGATAGATAGATAGATAGATAGATAGATAGATAGATAGATAGATAGATAGATAGATATTCCAATAGTGTGAGGGCTCTTCAAAGTTCTCCCTACAGGTGAGTGTAAGTGACGTGCAGGCGTTGCGCACCTGGCGCGGGGAACCGACGTGCACGGCGACCTAATCTCGAGTTACCGGTATGCGGAAAAGCAACAACCTCTGCGTGTTACTTCCTCGTGCCGGATTTTGTTCCGGGACACACACGC
Organism: Chelidonichthys spinosus; assembly: GCA_029853015.1. Classification (NCBI taxonomy): domain Eukaryota; kingdom Metazoa; phylum Chordata; class Actinopteri; order Perciformes; family Triglidae; genus Chelidonichthys; species Chelidonichthys spinosus. Next base: position 30,373,777 of record CM056824.1, read on the forward strand.
GCGCGCGAGCCCTCCTCCCGCACGCGCATTCCGGGCTTGTGGTGTTCGGACTCCAGACTTCGGTGGGACGACTGAAGGCTGTCAGCTCCGGCTTTTAGGAGCGCAGAAAAAGAAAAAAGGGAAGTTGGTTTGAGGCGCGCCTCACCTGCGCTGCATGCTGACGCGGCGCGTACCTGTGCGGACTTGCCCCCAACCTAGTACTCAGGTGGGGGAGTCGAGACCAGGTAGACACACCTTACCTTAACCCCCCCCCCCCCTCCCTCCCTCCCTCTCTCTCTCTCTCTCTCTCTCTCTCTCTCTCTCTCTCTCTGGAAGGAGGAATCTGAACACTGAAATGTCGGGGAACGAGCGAGCATCGCGCGCGCTGCGGGAGATCCTGCAGAACCCTGGAAATGATGCTTGCGCAGATTGCGGCGCAGCAGGTAAGAATAAAAAGACTTTTAACTGTCCAAAATGTTCCGAACAGGGAAGTCAAACCTAGTCTCTCGGAATCGCTCCGGTGTGACGTCAGGAACATCTACCTGTGCCATCACGGTTAACAGTAAAGCATTTCAGCCAGAAGCAGGAGGACGTTTCTTTAATGTAAATGTGAAGCGAAGTGTGAGGCCCGCGTTGGCGCATTTAGTTGTTGTGAGTTTAAAGGCTGTGAAGGTGGGTCAGGAAGTCAGAGCGCTGAGTTCTCCTGGAGCACCTGAAGGCAGCAGCCCAGGTGAAGCCTAGTCGTTTCCAGAGGTGGAGAAGCTTCCAGCAAGTCTGGACTTGCAGACTGAAGAAGAAGAACGCACCCTCACTCTGCTTTGAGTCCAACAACCCAGGTCCTGCCTCCTTTCTAGTCCTTCTTTTACTCCAACACATCCTATACAATACTTAAGGTGGAGGGAAAGGAAACATCATATTGTTCTCATATTAGAAGAGGAATGTTGTGCATTTCTTCTTCCCTTTAGTTAGTTCTAAAGTTGTTAAAAGAGAGTCTTCATGTAAAAGAGTGTCATCTTAGTAGCGACCTGTCAATCAGCAGGTAAGCCCCGCCCCCTAAAGCATCCCCTGCTTTCTGGTCCTGTGGACTCTAAATGGACCATAATGTACTAAATGAACATCATGCTGGATTGAAGAAGACTTGAAACTAGAGATTGAGACCATAAACTCATGTTTACAATGTTTACTGAGATAATACATCAAGAGAGAAGTAGGACCATTTTCTCATAGACTTCTATACAACCAGAGAGGAGTCGCCCCCTGGTGACCAGCAGGGAGAATGACAGTCTAAGGTCCATCAGGTTTGGTATCAGCTTTCTGGAGGCAGCACGTTAATTTAGTTGCATCGCTGCCAGACGTGATCTTTTTATCTTCAAGATGCTTGTTTATCTAAGGAAGGCTGAACTAATAAAAGCTTCTAAAGCCCTGATTATGCTTCCGCGTAGTGATCATGCAACGGCCACGCAGTTGCTTGGAGACCGTGATGGTTCTGCGTTGGGTTTACGTGTCGAAATGCAATTCAATGCCACAACGGTAGAGGGCGCTATGTTTTTTGTAAAGAATGACCGACCGACCGAGACTCTTGACGTATATCGTCGTTAGCCTCGTTATAGCCTATTTGTTTACTTTCCGGCTTTAAACATCCACACTTGGAAACACTCAGAACTTGGGGTTTTATTTCTTTGTGCAAAAGCGACAAGGTGCAAACAATAAAACGAGGTGCAAACAATAAAAGTAGCCTATTAAAAGTTTAAATGGCGGTGTTTATGAGTGGAAACCGGATAGCAGTCTCCAGCCAATGCCGCTGCGTTGGTGTTGCGTTGGTGTTACGTCGCCTCGATGCGCGTCTAGGATTTTTGGGAGGTGCACGTCAGGCCCTTGCGTTGGACGTAAGGGGGGTCCGCAAGGACGTAAGGGGTCCGCAAGGACGTAAGGGGTCCGCAAGCCCCCTTGCGTTGTGTCGACGCGGAAGCATAACTTGGGCTTAACACTCCCTCTGGTCACATCGTAGCAAACATTCCTCCGTTCCTCGTGGTCGGAGAGGCACTCAGGCAATCTGTGTGCGGACCGGCTATCTGGCACCAACAATCAGAGTATTAACCAGCCAAGCACATCACTTTCTAATCTGCTGTGTTGAAAGATGAGCTGCTCAGACACCAGTGATCTCTGATCTCTGATCTCTGCCAAACCTGTAGAACGAGTCGGGGAAATAAGGCTGGTGTGATTAAAGTTTAGATAGATTATCGACATAGATTATTAAAGAAGGATTTATTTGTGCTACTTTTGAGTTGCCTTGAAGCCCAAAGTCCAAGTACAGATCTAATGTGAGGATTTTAAAAAGCATGTTTGGGTACATTAACTGTTGTCATGGACAGCTTCTCACCTTTGGTTGTTAAAGTTCTGAACAGTCCGTCATCCATCCACCATGTGTTCCTCTGCAGATCCCGACTGGGGCTCCTCCCTGGGGGTCTTCATCTGCCTCGCCTGCTCCGGGATCCACCGTAACATCCCTGACATCTGCAAGGTCAAGTCTCTGAGCCTGTCCCACTGGGAGGACCATGAGGTGCAGGTGAGTCCGCCAGATTCACTGTTCTACAATGTGCTTCCTGTTACTCTCACCAGAAAAGGTTTCCATTTGGAATAAATCATGGCATTTCTCAGAGTTCATTGAAAGCGTGTGACAACGGTACTTGTCTGACTGTATCGTGCCACGTGTAAAGTTTGGTGAGGGGGATTATGGTGTGGGGGTGTTCTTCAGGAGCTGGTCTTTGCCCCTTAGTTCCAGTGAAAGGAACTCTGATTGCTTCATGTGTGTATGTGTGTGTGTGTATATATATATATATATATATATATATATATGATGTTATATATATATATATATATATATATGATGTGTGTGTAAAACTGTCAGCTAACGAGCGAGACATTATGGATCTGAATCATGTAATTTCCTGTTTGCTTAGTTCATGTCTGAGAACGGCAACGAGCTGATGAAGAGTCAATACGAGGCTGCCGTTCCCGTCTACTTTTACAAACCCACCCACAAAGACTGCCAGTGGGTAACCATAGCAACACACACACACACACACACACACACACTCAAAAGCATATCTCCTGTTTTAAACATTGTTTTTGTATTGTATGTGTCTGTGTGTGTGTGTGTGTGTCTGTGTGTGTGTGTGTGTGTGTGTGTGTATAAATGTGTTAGTACAACACTGTTTTTACTCTCTGATCACATCTCAGGCTATTTAGATGATTTAGATGGATGGATAATATGGATTTATGGATGATGATTATGGATAATAATACAAGACACACGTGACATGAAATGTTGGTATGGGTCCGTCACTAGTAAGACCACCGCTGTGTTCAAGAAGAACGAGAAGTTCAGAACAACATTTGTTGTCTGCAACATTGAATGTCTTGTACTGGCTCCAACTGACTCGTTCTGTCTCATACTGACTCAGACTGAATCGTACTGACTCATACCGTCTCGTACTGACTCATACTGTCTCGTACTGACTCGTTCCGTCTCGTACTGACTCGTTCTGTCTCATACTGACTCGGACTGAATCGTACTGACTCATAGTGTCTCGTACTGACTCATACTGTCTCGTACTGACTCATACTGTCTCGTACTGACTTATACTGTCTCGTACTGGCTCATACTGTCTCGTACTGGCTCATACTGACTCATACTGACTCGGACTGAATCGTACTGACTTATACTGTCTCATCCTGACTCATACTGTCTCATACTGACTCGGACTGAATCGTACTGACTCATACTGTCTCATACTGACACGGACTGAAACGTACTGACTCATACTGTCTCATACTGACTTGGGCTGACTCGTTCTGTCTCGTACTGACTCATACTTTCTCGTCCTGACTCAGGCTGACTTGGACTGACTCGGACTGTCTCGTACTGACTCATACGGTCTCGTCCTGACTCAGGCTGACTCATACTGACGGACTGTCTCGTACTGACTTGGACGGAGCGCTACGGAGCGGCTCCCAGAGTGGAATGTTTGGAATTCTGTTAATGTGAAGCAGGAAGATGGTGGACAAGTTCAAAGCCTCCTCGAGAGGCATGAAAAGAGCTGCTGCAGACAGACACACTCACTCACACACACACACACACACACACATACATACATACATACACACATACATACACACATACATACTCACTTACAAGCAAACAAACACACACACACCTACTTTGAGCTTTAGTAAGATTGGTGCAGAGGATTGTGGGTCTCTAGAGACCTCTAGTCTGTAGAGAGCTCTAGTCCTCCAGCTCTGCTGAGATGTTTCCTGGTGGTTTCAGGACGTTGAGGGAGCAGTGGATCAGAGCGAAGTACGAGAGGAAGGAGTTCTCTGATCCTGGGAAGAACTTCATATATGAGGAAGGTGAGTGTGTGCTCACACACTCACATATGCACACGCACATACACACACACTCTGACGGCTGCTGCTTCTCTGCAGGAGCTCGAGATGGCATGCTGATGAAAAGGGGGCGGGACAACGGCCAGTTCCTCAGCAGGCGATTTGTCCTCTCTGAGAGGGAGGGGACTCTGAAGTATTTCACCAAGTATGACGTAAGCAGCTGCAGTTCGTTACACTTCTGGTGGCTGAACACACACTTTTCCTTACCCGCATACGTGTGTGTTCAAAGCCATGCGACCACGACACAATTACCTTAATTAGGGAAGACATCAGATACTCTGGAGACGACAACCCCCAACCCATCACACTTTATAATCACACACAACCTTAAGTAGAGAAGAAGGGATCTGCTCACTGCCTCATCTGAGCGCGCGCAGACAAGCTCAACCAGCAGCCTGTCACCGCGGCGACTCACTAAGCTGCTCGCCACCCCGACCAATTAGAGTTGGAAGCACTGGGAGCTCCTTGTTTGTCTCAGTAAACCAGCTCAGGAGATGTGGAAATAATAGTTTTAAAAAATACAGGGAAAAACACTGTGACACTCATTTTTTTGTGTCATGTTTTTCTCCCTGTTCTCCAGGAGAGCTTTTCCTGTTATATATATCCTGAATGAATGTTCCACTCTCGGCTACAGCGAGCAGCTAAAACAAAAACATCCTTCGCGGCGGCACTGAAAGGGAAAGTGTCACTCAGACTTTTAAAGCCGTTGAGCTGGTTGGGTTTCAGACCTGATTCCATCTCACTTTCCCCTGCTGCTTTTTCATGCTGGCAGACTGACATACGAGCTGAACTGTAATCAGTTTCATGTTCAGGTACCTCTTTAAATTCAAATCGGGACAGATGAAAGAGCAGCTTCCACGTTTGCCGGGATTAGTGTCGCTGGTTAGCAGTGATGTGGAGATTATGCTCTAGATATTATTTTCATGGTAAGAAAGTGCAACAAAATGTGGCCCCGAGACTTGGAGAACTTTTTCTCTGGTGAAACGGCAGAAAACAGTTGATTCACGTGATGATCGAAGCAATGAAATCATTAATTCTGTGTTCAAGAATTTAACTTGTTCATGATTAGATCTAAAATGGAAAAAGGATCAAGGTGAAACCAGACGGCCTTCAGTTCAGAACAGTGAAGCCCATGCTGAAGGTCCTTAAAGCTGTCATTCTCTCTGCTGTCCACCAGGGGGCGACTCCTCTCTGGTTTTATAGAAGTCTATGAGAAAATGGTCCTACTTCTCTCTGCTGGTCACCAGGGGGTGACTCCTCTCTGGTTGTATTGAAGTCTATGAGAAAATGGTCCTACTTCTCTCTGCTGGCCACCAGGGGGCGACTCCTCTCTGGTTGTATAGAAGTCTATGAGAAAATGGTCCTACTTCTCTCTTGATGTATTATCTCAGTAAACATGAGTTTATGGTCTCAATCTCTAGTTCCAAGTCTTCTTCAATCCAGCATGATGTTCATTTAGTACATTATGGTCCATTTAGAGTCCACCAGACCAGAAAGCAGCGGATGCTTTAGGGGGCGGGGCTTACCTGCTGATTGACAGGTCGCTACCATGCTACCAATGCTAGTTAGCCACTAAAATGACTTCAACACTTAGCTGTAAAGTTGACCTTGAATCATGAAGCTAACTTTGTTAGCAGCTTCACATCAGAATCCAGATCCAGTGAGGTTGCTAGTGGTGGTGCGGATCTGCCTCTTGTGTTCATCAGATCCACCTGTTGCTCCTCCACAATCCAAATATGGTCACTTCCTTCACTGGTTGCAAGAATCCAAGACGGTGACGGACAAAATGGTGAACTCTAGGTTTCAAACCCACCAACCAACGGGGGACGTCACCATGACGATGTCCACTTATATACTTATATACCTACTCCTCTCCTCCTCCTTCCTTCCCAACCCCCCTCCTCCTCCCTGTCCCCCAGGCTAAGGAGCCCAAAGCAGTGATCAAGGTGGACAGCATCAATGCCACCTTCCAGCCAGAGAAGATTGGAAACCCCAACGGTCTTCAGATCACCTACCTCAAAGACTACAGCACCCGCAACATCTTCGTCTACCACGACAGCGGCAAGGTCTGCCTCACTCTGCCTCGCTCTGACTTGTTCCCATAGAGGGTCCCTCCACTCGCTCACTATAAGCTTTGGGTGTCCTTGGCCAGAACACATTGAACAAGAATTCTGGTATACAGTGTGTATATAACTTTCTAAGACAACAAATATATGTATGTTAAAGGTGCATAAAAAAAACAAAACTCACCTGGAATCCTGTTTAAAACAAAAACAAGTGGTGCACGTCAGCCTCTTGTGGCTGTAATAAGTATTGCCCAAACTTTCCCCCCAGTTCAGCATAGATAAAATAATTACAGAAATGGTGTTTTTTTTTTACCTGTTTTCCAGTCATGAAGAAGAAAATGGATAAGCTATCTTCGGGCTTCCATAGATCCACCTTCATGCAATCGTACATTCTATGAATATTTACTACTATATATTTGTTTACAATATAAATAGTAATAGTAGTATAAGTTGTATTATTTTTGATGATTAAGACGATCAATGATGTGATAACATTGTTATTTAACAAAGTTACCACAGGACTAACTTCCTCCCTCCCCTCTCCATCAGGAGATCGTGGACTGGTTCAACACCATCCGAGCCGTTCAGCTCCACTACCTGAAGGTGGCGTTCCCCGGAGCTACAGACGCTGAGGTGAGTCCACATCCACCACATCCAGCACAGAAACCTTATGGATCCTCATCAGCTGGTCCTTGTTGTTTTCAGCTGGTCCCCAAACTGACCCGGAACTTTCTGAAGGAAGGATTCATGGAGAAGACGGGTCCTCGGGTGAGTGATGCACACACACAGACATTCAATTAAATGTTATTTATAGTCACAACAGTCATCTCAGGACACTTAAGAGAGACGATGGATGGATTATTATAAAACTATTTACTTTTTTTGTTGCTACTTACTATTTTAATACTATTTTAATAAATATAATAATAAAATATAACCGCAGTCATTGGAAGCTTTAGCAGAAGTTAAGTTAACTAACAATTAATAACTATTTTATTTTGAGAAGTTATATTCTATGATCATATTTGTGAATAACTTTTTAATTTCAGACCCAGATAGCCAAGTTAAGCTGTTTCTTGTTGTCTCTGTCTCACCTCACATTGTGTTTCTGTCGACCTGTCTGTCTTTGCAGCAAACAGAAGGCTTCAAGAAACGCTGGTTCTCTCTGGACCAGAGGAGACTCTCGTACTTCAAAGACCCGCTGGTACGTCGTCTTTACACAAATTCAGTTGATCCTTGATTGTTTATTGATCACTAGCAACCAATCATTAATGTCCTGAAAAGTCCAAAATGTCCACCGAGGAAGAGGAGGAGGAGGAGGGTTTATTCGGGCTTGGATATGCTTTTGTTGCCATTCCATTTCATCACGATACTTCAATGCCGATCCGATTTGTATTACGATTCGAGAAACAATGCACATCAAATGTCAGACAGACAGACAGACATACAGACCTGGATACCAGGGATAAACACACATCAGGTTACCAGACCTAGTTAAACACACATCAGATAGCGGAGTGAGATTAGCTCAGCGTTGATGATGCAACAGTCGGGTGGAGAGGAGCAACGATTGTAGGTGACGAGACGCCGAGAGTCAGACGAGGAGGAGATGAAAGGAGGAGGAAGTCTGGTGAAGAGGAGGGAGGAGGGGGAATAAGTGGAGGAAGCTCAAAGCTGAGAGTAATGTGATCACTTGTATAATGACTGTAATATGCACGTCTGGTGTCGCATATACAATGTAGCTCTGTGCGTGGAGGCGTTCACTCGCTGCTGTCAACGCTGAATTGCTGAGTCATGTTTCAGCCAGAGAAGCGACGCTTCATGAGATATTGTTTGAGGGACCTTGTAGATGTAAGTTAAACTTCAGCCTAAAGGTCCAAAATAGAATTTACACGAGGACAAACACATTGGAAATCATTCGAGACATGTTAGGGATTGATTCCCATATTATGGAGGAAAAATCCTATGTTGAAGGAATACATATATTTGTATATATACACAGTATATCAGTGTACTTGAGTCTTCTATTAAGTCTCTTCTAAAAACAGACTTTTATCAGAAACCACATCCTGAGTTGTCTGCGCGTTTGATTGTTTTAATTTCTTATTTATTTGAATCTTCATGTATTTCGTTGTTCACCGTGGTGTTTTATTTCTCTCTGCTGGCCAAACTATGTAATGACATCATATTTGAGGCGACTGTGGCTCAGGTGGTGGAGCGGGTTGGCCAATGTTAGGAAGGTCGGCGGCTCGATCCCCGCTCTGTGTCATGGTCGTTGTGTCCTTGGGCAAGACACTTCACCCAGCTTGCCTTGTGTGAATTTGTATGACTGTGTGTGAATGAATAGAACCTGGAAACCTGTCAGAGCGCCATACAAATCCAATCCATTATTATTATTATTATGATCTGAATTGTGCTAGCATTCTTGTTTTATAATCGAGCATATCGGCCAGCGTTTTGTGCCGATACCGATATATCTGCTGATATCGGTGATTAAATCAGCTGACCGATAAATCTTAAGGCTCTAGGCTCTTGTTCATATTTGATCCTATGAATTCACAGATATCAGAATGAACGTTGTGAACCCATCAGATTTGCTCAACAGTTGCTGAGAAGATATTTTCTAAGCTAAAGTTCCATACTTGTGAGGATTTGGTTCATATTTCTCATATGATTGTTTACATTTACATTTAAGGCATTTCGCAGACACTTTTGTCCAAAGCGACTTACAATAAGTACATTTGTCAAAAGAAAGAAAGAGTTTCGCCTCCCTGTACTGTGGCAAGTTTGAAATGGAGATCATCCTGAACCATTCTCGCAACCCACACCTTCCCTTCATTACACACTGGAGGAGGTATATTGACGATGTGTTCTTTATTTGGAAAGGTTCTGAGACACAGTTAAATGAGTTCCTGCTCTATGTGAATTCCAAAAATTACAATCTTAAATTCACTATGAACTACAATGAACATCAGATGAACTTTTTGGACATTCTTGTCTACAGGAACGCTAATAAACTGGGCACGAATCTGTACCGTAAAAGTACAGACAGAAATTCCATTCTGGATGGTACATCTTTTCACCCCATCCCCCTCAAAAAAAGCTTCCCATTTCCCAATTCAGTCGCATTCGCCGCATTTGCAGCTCAGATGCAGACTTTGAGTCTCAGTCAACAGAACTTGTGAAACGTTTTCAACAGAGGAGATACAAAAATGAATGGATCACACATGCCTGCAGACGTTTCGAAAATGTCACCCAGTCAGAAAGCCTTAACAACACTAGGCCTCGGGCTGTGGAGCCTACTTTAAACTGTGTGGTTCAATACTCACCCCTCGGTAGTGGTTTTCAGTCCATTTTAAAAAAACACTGGTACATTATTGAGTCTGATCCACAACTTAAATGTTTTTCTACACCACCACGCATTGTGTTTAAGAGACCGCCTAACCTTAGAAACCTATTGGTTAGAGCTCACCTACCCACTCTTACACAACCTAATTTCTTAAATTCTGTCCCTTTTGGTAACTTCAGGTGTGGTCACTGTTCACAGTGCAACTTCACGCACAAAACGTCTACCTTTAGTCACCCACGCACTGGCAAACCTTTTAACATAAAGGGCGTCATTTCTTGCAACTCTAAAAATGTGATCTATATGCTAAAGTGCCCTTGCGGCTTGGCCTATATTGGTAAAACTAGTAGGTCACTGAAAACTAGAATATCTGAGCACAGATCCAATATTCGGACCCATGATAGTAGAAGTCCAGTAGCTGTTCATTTCACAACCTTTTCCCATAGTGTGTCAACCTTAAGTTACTGTGGTATCGAACTGGTTAAACAACCCAGCCGTGGAGGTGACCTAAATGCGCTTCTACTTAAAAGAGAGGCTTTCTGGATCTACACTTTAGACACACTGTCCCCTAGAGGTTTAAATGAAGATTTTGATCTGAGGCCTTTTCTTTGAGAGATGTGTGCGATTATTATTATGATTATTATTGTGATCATTATTGTATAATGTGTGGGATCGACACACCTGTGATTCTTTCAAATGTATTCTTTCAAATGTGTTTATGGTTGCCTAGATCTGACAAAATACGAGTGTGTGTGTGTGTATATTTACAGTTACTGTAACTCATCTGATGTCCTTAAGTTTGTGGAGGCGTATGTGGGGCGATACTACCCTCATATGGTTATATTTTTCAGTGTTATATATGTATATGTGACTGTTATGGGATGTGTTAGTGGTACATGGTAACATTTTTCTCCAAGCTTATGGATTTATAACATATGTACCATTACTTCGAGATCTCTGTTTCCTGTTACTTTGGTGACATCGGATGGATTTTTTCTAACTTTCTATTTTTCTATTTTTCTGTATCACCTGATATGAACGAACCAAGATGCCTCTGGTACTGATCACATGACTGTATAATGGTGCTTTATCCTTGATGATAGTGTCATGTTGTTTTTGCCATAGCATGCTTGTGGACATTTATATATTTTTTCCATATGTATTTCTTGTTGAATGTATTATTATTATTATGTTTTCTGGAATATGGTGCACTTAAGACGTGCTACCTATTACTTGGTTGATCATGTGACCTAGACTATATTAGAGGCTCACTGCTTTCACCTGTGTTAGTCTGAGGAAGGGTCTGCGAGCCCGAAACGTTACTCCTTTTTGGTGATAATACATTTTTAGTGCTTTGGAGCTCCTTGTTGGTGTGCGGATTTTTCCCTTTTTCATTATTGACTTTTTTGTCCAGCACCCAGCGTCAGTTTTTTGGATGTGCGTGCTTTGTTTATATTTTCAAAAGAAAGAAACCACAACATATTATTGCTGATTAAGTAAGAGCTAAACATTTTTTTTTTTCGAAATCTTAATTTATATCGTTGAGATTCAAATTTTAAATCAATTAAGTTAATAGCCCAAAATCAACACATCACCACTAACAACATTGTGAGTTATTCATCTACATACCACCACAATCACATTTTAACTTCTATACATCACTCAAAGAACTCTGAACTACTTGACCCAGGTGGGACTTGAACCCACAATCCCCAGCTCCGGAGGCTGATGCCTTATCCGTTAGGCCACTGGGCCACATGTATCATGGTTGTTGGGTTGTGAATCAAACAGCTGATCTGAGAAAATAAGAAAATAAAAACAGGTTTTTTTTATTTTCCATCATTCTCTTTGAAGGACGCCTTTGCCAAGGGCGAGGTGTTCCTGGGGAACAAGGACCATGGCTACAGTGCCTCCCCCGGCCTGCCGGCTGGAACCCACTGCAACGGCGCCTGGCAACACGGCATCACCATAGAGACGCCGGAGCGCAGCTTCCTGTTTACGTGTGAGTCGGAGAGCGACCAGCAGGATTGGCTGAAACACTTCAACGATGTCATGAACGCCACGATGTCCCCTCAGGAGTACACAAGTAAGAGTTCAGAGCTTCTTATGGGCACTTAGACATGTATAAGCCTTTATGATGAGCTGCTGGTTACTTCTTTTGTAAGTGGCTGTTTTTAAGACCTCACAGCAAATCTGCTCCACAGGGGACCAGGACTCAATACTGATCCACAGCAATGAATTTAGACTCTAAACATCATAAACTGGCCGAGGGTGAATAAAGTGCACTCGACTGATGCGGTGGCTTTCTGAGGTTGCAGTGTTAGTAACTGTGGTTAAATATATGTACAACACATTAACATGCTCATTTGGGACTAGGGTTAGGGTTAGGGTGAACCCTAAAGGCTTTGGAAGCTTCCTAACTGATGGATCGACCCGGAAGAGTCTAAGTGGCAGCTGTGATAAGAGCTGAGGAAAGGTGCTTCGTTTCTCATCTCCTTCAGTGTATCTGGACCTTCAGTTTTCCATCGTGATTAATAGGTTGCCACCGCTGCTCATCACCACCGCTACGTCGCCACTGTTGCCATACTACCAATGCTAGTTAGCTACTAAGATGACTTGAACACTTGTGAACGTACTTTAACACTACGCTGTAAAGTTGACATGACATAAACAATGATTTGCCTGCTTAAAGAACATTTTTCTTACTATGGACTTTGATCTTTATTTAAGTGGAAGCCTTGTTCAAGCACAGGCATTGATGGACCAGAGGCCTCACCAATCTGACCAAGGACCAGTTCTTCCATCGCACCAAACTTTGACCTTCATCGCTCATGGTCAGAATGGTTTAAGTCAGATGTGCAAACAAGAGGACCGAAGCAATCTGGATTATTACATTAAAAACATGATTGGGACAAAATAATTACTAATATGTCTTTGTCCCGCAGTCGCTGTAACATATTTGTCTTTGGACTTAATGATCCCTGTAAACCATGTTAACCAACTACGGGAATGTGGGTTTATTTTTTTATCTTGGTAATTTCTAGGTTTATTTGATATTCAATAGTGTGAGGAGGTGATGATGATGATGATGATGATGATGTTGGGTCTGGAGTGGATTCAGAATTATTTTCCATTTTTCTCAAATTACATTTTTCCTCCTTTTTATCTAAACCTTTTCACTCCTCTCGCGACTAAAGTACGTTTATATCCAGTTGGTGTGCTCCAGCTGCCTCCTGCTGCTTGTCGTGCTTCAGACAGACTACATGCAGTTTTCATCATGGATTAAACGTCATTTTTGTATTTTCTTTTTCAGACAAATGTTGATTTTGTATCTTAATAGATCTGTCATAGATGTAGTTGAAAGACAAAAAAGGAGGTTTGCAGATGAATCTGGACAGAAAAGCTGTAAGCAGCAGTTACATGCGGTAACAGCGCCTCCGTGTTCAGTCCACGTACACGTCTTTGTTAAAACAAACAATCATTTCAGTTCCTATTTTTTAGATCAAAAAAACCAATTGATATATTTAAGTGGCATTTTTGCTCTTTTCCTTCTCTGTTTTTTGGCAAAAGAGGTTCTCAAATTCAGTATTGATTGTGTCTTTTTAAGGTATTTCTATGCTTGAGCATGGCTGACTGACTTACCACATGAAAATATTGAATAAAAATATTTCCTCTGGAAGTTGTCGAGCAAATTATGTACAGATTTGTGCACGAAATCAGTAAATAATTTAACAAAATAGTTGCGTACTGTATATTTTCACAGTCCTCAAACTCAAACTTCCAAAACTAGGTTCTGATAAAAATATATATAAAAAAACTCTACATGTAATAATGACTTTCTGCACTGTGAAGTTAAATATAAATTCAAGTAAAATGATCAGAAACTTAATTTCTTTGATCCTTCTTATAATTCACAGATAAAACAGGTGCGTTAAGTTTTTACAAGATTTCAGCAAAAAGGAGACAAATACAGAGGTTATACCTCTAAAAATAGCTCTAATTAATACATAGGCTCCTCTCTTATGTCCGCAGGTGTTGGCTTTCATGGCCAGTGATTTCTTGTTTTATATTATTAATTTAATAATGAAGGAATACATATTAACACAAAAGTTGGAGGTGACGGTTGCTGGCCTGGGATGATTTCATGTGACATGATTATTCTGGCCAAAATAATATGCTTAAAACTTTTCAAATGGCACTAAAACACCCTGGTATGACATTACATGTTTGTTAAGAAGCAAATATTTTGTATTGTGTCACAGTTAAAACCTCATTTTTTGGTGAAAATCATCATCTTACATACGATGATGATAAATCATATTGTCTCCCTGCATAAATACATGATAAATTATAATAAAGACAATGAAATGTCTCTCTACTCTGCCATGATGGTGAGCCCAACAGCTTTTTTAACTCACTACTGATGATATTTAAGATTAAACCGATGATGGAAATTCACTACGATCAATTTATTGTGAGTGTTGTTGTTTTTATCACAGTCTGCAATAAAATCATTCATCTAATCTCTACTACACTCAGCGTAGTGACTATCAGTGATAGTTGATAGTTGTCATTAGATTGACTCAAAAAGACCACAAAAAGCATAGATTTCTGAGAGTCTGAACCTCCGAAGATGAGAGGCCTCGAGAGGAACGCCTCATAAATCTATAGGCCCTGCTAGTTTGTCACCCTGGTGAGAATGAAGGAGGACGGAGGTGAGAAAGAGGGAGGGCAGAGGTGAGAAAGAGGGAGGACGGAGGAGAGAAGACAAGGGAGGGAGACCAGGAAAACCCCAAATAACACAACAGTCTTCAAGTGGATACAAAGCTCATTAAACTGTTAATGGAGCTTTAAAGGAGCGACAGGGCAGAAACAATACGGATGGTCTGGATGAAGCAGGGATCTCTACCACGTAGGGTTCTCCATGCAGCTAGAGATCTGGAAAAGAGAAGACAGGTTTTGACTGGATGTAGTTCAGCTGATGATTCATCACAGTGGATGCGGTTCATCGAAAGGCAGAATCCTGATTCGTCCTTCTGGAGAATCTGGGATCATGGCTCCAGAGCTTCTGGCCCTTCGAGCTGCAGGTACCAGTCGACTTTCTCTGTGAATTAATACAGTCGTCACCTTTTAAAACCATTAAAGCTCCGACAATTTGCAGGTTTGAACAAAATACGATGAGTTCTGACAAACGATGTCACCTAGATTGTGGCAGACTTATTTTCAAGAACGAGCAACTTCACGATCGGCAGCCGTCTTCGATTGGTGCTTCACGTAACAGCATGAAATGTTTGCACAGACAGGTTTAAAACCGTCTCATTTACCTTCCCATATTGGCTGACCTCTGATCTTCGAACTCTGCGATGAACTGCACTCCTAACGCCACCGTGACTCCCCAGCTGGGACTGGCACTGAGCCCAGGTGTTGGACGCGGAGGCTCCCAGGGGAGTGGTGGAGGCAATGGGGGCCTTTGGGTGACATCACTGCTCGGCGCCACGCTGATGGTCATGTGCGCCTTGGGCGTGGTAGGCAACATGTACACGCTCATCGTTACCCGCTCAGCCGCATTGCGGCGGACAGGTTCCATGTACGTCTACATCATTAATCTGGCGCTGGCGGACCTGCTCTACCTCTCCACCATCCCCTTCGTCGTCTGCACCTACTTCGCCCACGACTGGCTGTTTGGCGAGGCTGGCTGTCGCATCCTGCTGAGTCTCGACCTCCTCACCATGCACGCCAGCGTCTTCATCTTGGTCGCCATGAGCCTGGAGCGCTACCGCGCCGTGGCGAGGCCCTTCAGCGCCCACAAATCCTCGTCCCGCAGGCGGCGGCTGGTGGCGGCAGTTGTCTGGGGGATGTCCTTCATGCTAACACTTCCCATGATGGTGATGATCCGACTCAGGGAGGGCAAACCGACAGCGGCTGGTCTGGTGAAGAGGATCTGCTTCCCTACCTGGACCCCTGAGGCCTTCAAAGCTTACATCACGGTCCTGTTTCTTACGAGTGTTTTAGTTCCTGGACTGGTCATCGTTGGGCTGTATGTCGGGCTAGCAAGCCGCTACTGGGCGATGCAGGCTAGCTTAGGAGGCAGCAGCCGGTCGGCCCGGAGGAGAGGACTCAAACAAAAAGTGGTATCCATGATCTTCAGCATCATAGTGGCCTACTGGGCTTGTTTCCTGCCATTCTGGGGCTGGCAGCTAGCCAAACTGTTCTCTCCGGAGTCCCTCAGGGCCTTGTCTCCGGCTGCTCACAACTATGTGAACTTCTTTGTCACGTGTCTGACCTATGGTAACAGCTGCATCAACCCGTTCCTTTACACCCTGCTGACCCGGAACTATAAGGATTACTTGGCCCAGAAAGGTCAGTCTGTGGGCTCGAGCAGGGCTGACCCCGGGTCAGCAGTGACAACGCCGCTGCAGGACCTTTAGTGGACGAATAAATGATCACTGAGCTGCGAGAAAATGCTGTCGACAGCCTAAGAGAAGACTTTTTGGTTTGTTTTTTGTAGAAAAGAGGAACGTTTTAAAATGACGTAGCTGCAAACAAGTTGTGTTAACCAGAGTTGAGCTGAAATAAAAAATGCCTTTTTAACTCTTTCAGATCACTATATGAATATGTGCCGAAAATATTTACATTTTACATTTAGGGCATTTAGCAGACGCTTTTGTCCAAAGCGACTTACAATAAGTACATTTGTTGAACAACAACATATCGTTGCCGATAAAGTAAGAGCGACAAAATAGAAACAAGTGTTAGGTCCTCATCTGAGTATTGTAGTAGCTGTTGGCCGGGCCAGGAGTCAAACCACTGATCTCCGCACCAAGCCTGAGCTGAGCCTCCGTACATGGGGCGGCTGCTTTATCCACTGCACCACCGACCGCCCCATGATCAAAGTACTTTAAGTGAAATCATAGAAGTGCAATTTTTTGGTTTGTTTGTTTTGTTTTGTTTTTTTCTTTGGGGGGATGGAAATGGGTCACGATATGTGATATATATATGTATTGCTTTCTGCACATTGATGATATCATTATGACAAATGTCTGAGGGGATCTTTCAGATGCTGATATTTTGGTTCAGATGAGTCGTTATAAGATGGAAAAAGTTTTTCTGCTGACAAGAGTTCATCATAGTTGCTTCGCTACTCTCAAGATGGAATCAAATGTAAAGAACTGCTTCAGTTTTTCATTTACCATACACCTCACACACACACACACACACACGCACACACACACACACACACACACACACACACATAAAGGGAATGTCGTTGCACCATGTCACATTCCTCAGCCGCCAGACACAGATACTTTGAGTCTTACTGCAAATTGTTTCTGCAAGAATAAACTTCATCTCACCTTGTATGTGCATTGTACTGTTTTTACCTCTATTATATTATTATGTCTTTACAGGTGACAACCTCCGGTTCTGAGAAGTGAAGGCACTGAATGATCGAAGCAATGAAATCATTAATTCTGTGTTCAAGAATTTAACTTGTTCATGATTAGATCTAAAATGGAAAAAGGATCAAGGTGAAACCAGACAGCCTTCGGTTCAGAACAGTGAAGCCCATGCTGAAGGTCCTTAAAGCTGTCATTCTCTCTGCTGGCCACCAGGGGGCAACTCCTCTCTGGTTTTATAGAAGTCTATGAGAAAATGGTCCTACTTCTCTCTGCTGGTCACCAGGGGGCGACTCCTCTCTGGTTGTATAGAAGTCTGAGAAAATGGTCCTACTTCTCTCTGCTGGCCACCAGGGGGCGACTCCTCTCTGGTTGTATAGAAGTCTATGAGAAAATGGTCCTACTTCTCTCTGCTGGTCACCAGGGGGCGACTCCTCTCTGGTTGTATAGAAGTCTATGAGAAAATGGTCCTACTTCTCTCTGCTGGCCACCAGGGGGCGATTCCTCTCTGGTTGTATAGAAGTCTATGAGAAAATGGTCCTACTTCTCTCTGCTGGCCACCAGGGGGCGTCTCCTCTCTGGTTGTATAGAAGTCCATCCATCCATCCATTCTCTACCGCTTATCCTGTATTCAGGGTCGCGGGGTTGTATAGAAGTCTATGAGAAAATGGTCCTACTTCTCTCTGCTGGCCACCAGGGGGCGACTCCTCTCTGGTTGTATAGAAGTCTATGAGAAAATGGTCCTACTTCTCTTCTGCTGGCCACCAGGGGGCGACTCCTCTCTGGTTGTATAGAAGTCTATGAGAAAATGGTCCTACTTCTCTCTGCTGGCCACCAGGGGGCGACTCCTCTCTGGTTGTATAGAAGTCTATGAGAAAATGGTCCTACTTCTCTCTTGATGTATTATCTCAGTAAACATTGTAAACATGACTTTATGGTCTCAATCTCTAGTTTCAAGTCTTCTTCAATCCAGCATGATGTTCATTTAGTACATTATGGTCCATTTAGAGTCCACCAGACCAGAAAGCAGGGGATGCTTTAGGGGGCGGGGCTTACCTGCTGATTGACAGGTCGCCACCATGTTACCAATGCCAGTTAGCTACTAAGACAACTTTAACACTTAGCTGTAAAGTTGACCTTGAATTATGAAGCTAAGTTTATTAATGTGGAAGCTTCCTAACTGATGGATCGACCCGGAAGAGTCTAAGTGGCAGCTGTGATAAGAGCTGAGGAAAGGTGCTTCGTTTCTCATCTCCTTCAGTGTATCTGGACCTTCAGTTTTCCATCGTGATTAATAGGTTGCCACCGCTGCTCATCACCACGGCTACGTCGCCACTGCTGCCATGCTACCAATGCTAGTTAGCTACTAAGATGACTTGAACACTTGTAAACGTACTTTAACACTTAGCTGTAAAGTTAACCTTGAATCATGAAGCTAACTTTGTTAGCAGCTTCACACCAGAATCCATGGATCCAGATCCAGTAAGGGTGCTGCTCGGGGTGCCGCTCTGCCGCTTGTGTTCATCAGCTCCACCTGTCACTCCTCCGCAGTCCAAATATGGTCACTTCCTTCACTGATTGCAAGAATCCAAGATGGCGACAGATAGAATGCTGAACTGGAGGTTTCAAAACTGTAGACCACAAACCACGACATTGACTTGTTAAATACGGTCTTTGTTTCCTGTCAGTTCAGTCTCTACCCATTTATAATCACTTTGTATCTTACTGCTTTTTCCTTCATTTTTTTTCACATTGCAGTTTTCCAATGTGGCGGAGTTTTGTCGCCCTTCTGTTTAAGCATGCATTTAAATATGATTAGACTTCAGTGGTAGCCGCTGCTCTTCCACATCGAGAGGAGCCAGTTGAGGTGGCTCAGGCATCTGTACAGGATGCCCCCTGGACGCCTCCCTCAGGAGGTGTTCCAGGCATGCCCCACCGGGAGGAGACCCCGAGGAAGACCAGGACACGCTGGAGGGACTATGTCACCCGGCTGGCCTGGGAACGTCTTGGGGTCCTCCCGGAGGAGCTAGGGGAAGTGTCCGGGGAGAGAGAAGTCTGGGCTTCCCTGCTCAGGCAGCTGCCTCCGCGACCCGGCCCCGGATAAGCGGAAGACAATGGATGGATGGATGGATGGATGGATGGATAGACTTCAGTGTTTTTTTCCGGTATTAACTGTTTTAATTATGTGTTGTTGCAAATACCGTCCTGAAGTGGGACTGAAACCTGCTTAAATGTTTATGTAACTGCTTAGAGTTAGACATGTGTCTGGTGTCACAGTTAGGGTTGTATGTGAAGGTGAATATTTCAGATAGAGCTGTTAATAGTCCTTGTGTTTCTAATATATAATGTCTGTTTCAAGAATGTTGCATGTGGAGTTAAAGAAACCTCATGAGTGGATTCAAAATCGTTCGTTGGGGGTCCAGTTGTCTTTGTGTGTCAGTGAGTGAGATATAAAGACGGACACGCTAGTTTTCACAGCATTTATTAACAAACCCAGTGTGACTTGTGAGACAGTGAGATGATGTGTGCTGTGGCACCCTCTGCAGGACATCTCCTCGTATTACAATACCAGTACTTCCCATGAATCAGAGAAGATACCTAGGCCTGGTCAGTGAGTCTACTTGATCTTGATACCGACGATCCTTGCATCGCCGCTCACGTCGAAGTACTTGTACTTGACGTCTCCCAGCCGGTTGGGGAAGTGGAGCATGGAGTCATCGGGCAGCCGGATGTGGAAGTGGTCGTAGTCGAAGGTGACGTAGAACTGAAGACAAAGAGGGAACCGTTTCAGTAAGTGTCATAGTGTAAAACAAGATAAGAGGGCATGTGTGTGAAGAGATAATCTATCTCACTCAGCGGCTGTTAACTTTTATGAGCCTATAAACTCCCTTGTGATTGGAAGGCTCAGCATCTGTTCACTCAACTGTGTTTCAGCACAGATACAAGACACCAGCAATAATCGTCTCCTTATGGTGAAAGACATTACACAATTTGAGCTTGAGCTGAATGACTACAGCTGAAGTACTTTGGCGGCAGCCCATGTGTGAACTATAACCAGAGACAGAAACTGTGAGCCGTCGTTAAACAACAATTAAGTTGTCAGAACTTCATTCTTTAAAAGCTCTGCTGACGTTGCTGCTGAAATTTATCATTTTAGTTGCTGCAGAATGTGATAAAACAAAGATCCAAATAATGTAAGGTGCAACACTTTTACTCGTTTCTGGATCTGATCTGAACAAAAGTGACAGAGCGGCACCCAGAGCAGCACCCTTACTGGATCTGGATCCATGTGGATTCTGGTGTGAAGCTGCTAATAAAGTTAGCTTCATAATTCAATGTCAACTTTACAGCTGTGTTAAAGTAATCTTAGTAGCTAACTAGCATTGGTATCGGCGTAAAGTGGCGTAAAGCGGCGTAAAGCAGCGTAAAGTGGCGTCATCTCTCATCTTCTACAGTCTCACATTGCCTCCCATCGTCTCCCACAGTCTCCCATCATCTCCCATCTTCTCCCACAGTCTCCCATTGTCTCCCATCTTCTCCCTTTGTCTCCCACAATCTCCCATCATCTCCCAGTCTCCCATCATCTTGCATCTTCTCCCATCGTCTCCCAACGTCTCCCACAGTCTCCCATCTTCTCCCAGAGTTTCCCATCGCCTCCCAACGTCTCTCACAGTCTCCCATCGCCTCCCAACTCACCTTGCATTCCTCCCCACGTGAGAAGGGAAAGTTTCCCTCGCGATGCTCGTCCCCCCAGTTTCCTCCAGACAAGGAATTGAAGACGATGGTGTTGGTGTCACCGCCGCAGTCAAAGCGGGGGTTAAAGTGCAGCGCGATGTTCTCGGCGTCGTGACCGATGTTGATGGCGAAGCTACGGCAGAAACACAGATGTCAAAAAGTGGCGCAATGACAACTAGAGGAAGTGGATGAAACATCCACTTCCTCTTCATAAAACTGACGACTCCAATCTCGACAACTTACGAGCTGCAGTCGTCCTTGGGCTTGATGCGGATCTTGAACTCCTTCCCCTCCTTGATTGTCATGTCCTTGACTTTCTGTGGGAAATAACAAAAAAGCATATGTGATCTGATTTAGAAGGATGAGTCTGATATATAATTACCTTAGATTTGAATGTGCTTTTTTATAAACTTTTACAAGGGGAACATTTGCATTTCTAGTTGCCTTTGGTATTTGAGTAAAGTTTGGATGAATCTGCTCTGATGCTCATGTTCATCCTTTTGCAGTAAAATGTATGTCTATTATACTGTATGCTTAGTGAACTACAGCGAGCACACGTACAGGATATCAGTTTCACTCCGAACATATTTCACAGCAAATAATTTACTTTGGGGACAAACAGAAACGATGGTGTTTTCAGGGAACTCCAAACTGATGATCACAGGTGTTGTCGTGTTGATGATCAACCAGGGTGGAACTGTGTCCACGGCTGTAAAAGTCTCCAAACAAGAAGCGTTGCATTTGTTCCCAGACATGGTCGTCATATCGAGACAATAAAACCATAAAAACACACCCATACACGGACCTTCTGCAACCCTAGATAGATATGAACTATGCTATGGGAGTGTTTGTTCCTCTATAAAAAAAATTAAGAAAACTAATAACAAACTAGCAAACCTGATAACACACCAAACATATATGTTAAAGTTTTGCTACAGTATGTTTTCACTAAACTCACTTCATTCATTCACCTGATCAATAATTCACCACTGCCCTTCGTATCATATAAGTTTGGCGTCACCTGATTAGAGTTACACATGAACTCCAACACCCCCCCAATGATACCTCAGTCTATATTCATTCAGGCCTGTCTTCTTATCTCAGATCAATATTGGCTTATCATTAACTGCTCAGTGTTGGAGAATAATTAAGTGAAGTTCACTTTATTAATCCAAGTGGGGATTTGATTCATCCTAACTATTTAGGAGCCTGTGCAGCATCCCAAACCCTATTACACATAATAATACATGCACGTGTCAAGGGGGTCAAAGAGGTTCAGGCTTATTTAGATTTTATAGTTGGGAAGAATAATAGGACATCTTAAATGTGTTGCTCTCCTTTGGGTTTGACCTTTATCACCGTGAGAAGTGAAAATAATTATATACGTCCCTCTGTAATGAAAGTTAATGACTGACAAGATTTTTGGTAGATAAAACAATAGCAATAGCTTAGTTATTAATATTCAACCAGTATATTTTAATGTGTAAAGAAAGCCAAACAGCAAGACTTACAGCATCTCCAGTTTGTGCATTTAGAAAAGAAATGTAGCACATGAAACATTAAAGCTGGATCATAAGAGCATAAGTTCTTGTTCTGAGCTTCATATAAAGTACATAATGAGAGATCTTTGTCCACGTGAAGAGTGAAGTCCTACGAAGCACTCACCATCTTGGCTGTCTTCAGGTGGCTGTTCCCTCCGCTACAAAGCTCTGCAGGCAGGTGAGAGGTTTTTATATGCTGGTGATGCTGCAGGAAGGAAGGAACTAAAGAGGGCTGACGAGATTCAGCCCCCAACCAACCACTTCCTGTTCTGCTTTATATTACTCCACAGAATGAAAATGATTGCATTGCTTACAATAAAGTCATATTGTACGCATAACAACACATATCCACATGTTTTTTTTTTTAATGGTGAACCTTTATAAGACAAACTCTCCTCAGAATTAGCCATTAATAACTGGCTACTTGACTGGCTGCTATTACATCATGGCGGGTACAGAAGACTACAGAAGAACGGAACATAATCAATAAGTAAACAGGAATAAACAAAATATAAACACAGACAAGACTGAGTGGTTCAGTTCACATTGTTGTTCATATGAAATAGGATATCAAATATTGCACAGATTTTTGATTTTGTTATTGGATATTAATGAATTAATGAGTCAATGAAAGAATAAGTGAATAATGTTTTAGTAAAATCTTGACATATCAGCAGCAAAGCCTACATGTATTCAACACAGACTGTATCTATGAAGAGGACGTTGACATGGTGACGTCACCCGTTGGTTTGTTGACTAAGGTTTTTAAACCTCAAGTTTGGCATTTTGGCCGTCGCAATCTTGGATTTTAACAACCAGTGAATGAAGTGACCATATTTGGACTGTGGAGGAGCAACAGGTGGATCTGATGAACACAAGCGTCTGTTGGACTCTAAATGGACCAAAACGTACAAAATCATCATGCTGGATTGAAGAAGATTTGAAACAAACAGATTGAGACCATAAACTCAAGTTTAATACATCAAGAGAGAAGTAAGACCATGTTCTCATAGACAACAGACTACAACCAGAGAGGAGTCGCCCCCTGGTGGCCAGCAGAGAGAATGCAGCTTTAAGACACCATATATGTGGCTTCACACCACCCCGTATTCAAGGAAGACCAATATATTCCATGTGCTGTCTATATATGTAACCTAGAAGCATTTCCACTTCTATTGAACTGATGGTGCGTTTTATTGATCTCAGCAGGGTGCGAACTAAGCGGGAGCCAGGGGGGTCTCAGCCCCCCTTACTGAGACATGAGCTCACCTGAAAAAAATGACTTGTGAAATTTTGCTCATGCGCTGGCATACAGGCTTGTAATAATGGATGTGTTTTGAGTAAGTCCGCGCTCTGAGGCACGCGCAAGCCCCCCCCCCCCCCCCCCCCCCCCCCCGAAAGCCGTTCGGTATAGTTCGCACACTGGATCTCAGTACCATGCAGGTTTCTCATGGAAGAGGACACATGGCGTTATTGTTTGTGTTTCTTCAGGAAAACCCCAGTTATCGAGTAATGAATTATGATGACATCACAAGCGTGGTGCAAGTAGGTCAGGATTTCACGGTTTAGCGGAACGACCAGGAGCGACGCGCTGACGTATACGTGTACGTCACGGTGGGCGGTGACTTGTACCGCTGTAGCCAATCTCCTGTCACAGTTGTGCGATGGGCGTGGCCTACAGCCAGTGCACAGAATCCGAAGCTAACGCGAATAAACAACTAAGTTAGCTTGTCGGCTATTTAGCAACTTCTGGTAGGTCTCCGCTTCATGAGAGATTTAATTACGTAATTCTGCTTCATTTAACAATTTGGACGTCGAGAAGTTCGAGGACGTAGTTGATAATTTACGGCTGTGGTGTCATTTAAGAGGGTTGACGCTTATAACGGCAAGTTTAATGTTCAGTTAGCATTAGCTAGTTGACGCTGATAACCTAACTTTCTGTTTAGTTTCCTTCATGTATTATTCTTATTATTTCTCCCTCCAGAGATGGCGTCGTTAACGGCGACGGAACCCGCGACATGTCCGGCTGTGATGCCGGTAGCAGAGTCCATAGTGCCCGCTTGTATGTTCGCCCCGGACCGGGGGTGTGCCGACGATCCCTGCGGCGGAGAGGGCTTCGAGGACGGCGAGGATACGAACGGCGAGTCCGCCGATCATATAGACTTAAGCAGCAAGGTGGGCCTCACTGTCTGTTTACTCCCAGTAACGCGTTTACGTTTCAACATGTTCCAGTCAGGAAGCAGCTTTGGTTTCCCTGAAGGAATTATTATTATAATAATTATTAGTATTATTATGTGCAGTAACGTTACAGAGTATATGTTGCATGAAAGCTACCTTTTGTGCTGGCGGAGCAAAACAGCAGAAAAGTGACACGTACGTTGCATTTACGTGTGCAACAGCTGGCAGGTCTCCCAGCCAAGGCGTGTGTGTGCGTATATATATATATATATATATATATATATATATATATATATATATATATATATATATATATATATATATATTTATGTACTGTGTATATGTTGTCTGAAGGAACAGCCCCACTGACTACTGAACACACAGCAAAGCCTTAAAACAAAAGCTACCTTTGTTAAACTTTTGATTTAAAGACTCAGTCAGGACTAGTTTGACCTTTCTAGGGTCATCTCAGTTGTCTCTCTCTCAAAATGTTTACTGTTTATTATGTCTTACTGTCACTGGCTTATGTGCATAATACGGTATAGTATAACTGTCTGACAGTATAACTGTCAACTTTATTTTGTGCAATAATACCGTTGTTCACTATCTTCTTATGATACTACTACCTCAATACAACAGACTGCTTCTACCTCATCAGCAAATACACAAATTGACCATATAGAGTTGGTTTGTATAATGCATACATTGTACATACATAACTTATTTTGTGTCATATTTATATTTTATACTTATTTGACAACTTGAGATCGTGTCACATTACTATGTTTAGAGGCTCTTTATTTATGAGCTCATGACTCTCTATTTTGATCCCAACTCTTAGGGAGCAATTTCATCTGAACAATATTGGAGGGATTAAAAAAGTATTCTGATTCTTATTTATGTATTATAGCATATTATGTATATGTATTGCACCGCCCCCCTCAGTCGTGTAATACTAATAAAATATTATCTCATCCTACTGTCTCCACCTTTCAGTCGGTGCTGGTGAGCCCGACGGGGCAACAGTACGATTCGTTACTACGCCACCTGAGGGAGCAAATCGACGAGGGCTGTGGAGAGACGATCTATGTGGTCGGGATGGGCTCAGGTGAGGGAAACTGACTTCACACACTCTTAAAGTGAGTCAACACTGGGGTCCAACAAATGGCATATAACTCAACAGAATGTCAGCTAAGCCTTAATTTTTAGCTTGATTTACACCTTGATCTAGAACGAAATAATCTGATGGAATATGAATTGAGCGTGTTGTGTAGAAGTATGTCTGGAGCAATGAACAGACACATCTGCATTTCTGCATGCAAGTTGTAGTTCTGTTGCCCTCCGTTCATTAAGCAAGGTGGAGGGAAATGCATGAGTTACATGTGGGTCAAAGATGATATTCTGGTGGTAGATTCAGAAGTGTCTTACACTAGAATAACCCCTTCCCTTTGCTCTCAGCCCTGAAGACATCACCTCTTGTCGATGCTTCTACAATCACAATTAATCAAATTCAATGTTGAAAAATAGTAGTGAGTGGGGAAGCGGTGTTTATTTCATAAATTAAAATAGTGACAAATATTTTTCAACCACGTCTTTTCTAAATGAAGAGAATGAGATCTTTTTATATATTAACATATAAATATATTCTTATTATTATAATTGAGGAAAAGATGAAAGGATGATTTTTTTTGTTGTATTTTGTAGACGGGTGGACCAGTAATGTATATTTTGGGGGGCAACACTGTGTAGTAACAGAGCCATCACTCCTGTCAGTTTTCGTCTCCACGCAACCACGAGGGCTTTTGTTTGGCAACCGCAGTTATTTTTTGCCTGTTGCAGCAGAAGCGTGTGTGACCTGTGTGGCCTGTTGGTGGTTCAAAGTGCACGTGTGAAAGGGTGTCATTTTCCCTCCAGTCAGCACGGCACTCCCACCAGTTCACGTCTGACTGGCTGGACGAGCAGCTGGGTTTCTGGCAGAATGACCCGACCGTTTCTCAGTCTGGTTCTTCCCCAACCCTCTTCAGGTTTCCTGTCAAACTAAACGAATTTCTAAACATGCAAGATGTTAAAAATGGGATGAAGCACCATTTGAGCACTGAATGTCACCAAATAACAATTCTTTAATGGGTTATTTCAAGTTGCTTGTTTGTTTAAAATCTGCTGCTTTCTGTTATGTTATTTGATTAATGCCTTTATATTGTTTTAGCTTTTTGCTTTTTCATTTTTTAAGTCTGTTATTTGTGTGAAACATTTCGCTACCATCTTGGCTGGGAACCCTGGGATTTTGAATCTTATTTAAAAGGGGAATAAATAAAATGGTCATTGTTCTCCTAAGCACTTCTGAATCAAGCATCCATGAAATAGCAGATCATTCTCTGTCTTTGCCTGTTTGGTCCTCATGCTGGTCCTCAGATGGGGATGACTACGGCCTGGATGACAAGGACATGGAGGCTTCGGTTGCCACGGTGCGGTCGCTGTGTGAACAGATCGAGGCTGACGTGATCTTGCTGAGGGAGAGGACAGACACCGGGGGAAAGATACGGGACTACCTCATCCGCCGGCGTGTGGGCGAGCAAGATTTCCTGGAAGTCAGGTAGAATTATTACAAAATAAATAAGTCATATTTTAGTTTAGAATTTAATACCCCATTTGGGCCTGTTTCTACATGGTGCCTTTTTCTGAGTGCACGCGTCTTTCTTCAATTATATCCAACGAGCATAGAAACAAATGAAACGGTACCCTGTGGACGCTTCTCTGCCAGAAGATGCATCCATGTGGACACAGAGCCGTCGCCCTCTGCGACTGACGCTGTTCTAGACTGCAGTTCTGCACCTGTTTACAAACCCATCAGATTCCTGTCTTTGCTGCTGGCTCTGTATTTTCTATGCTGACATGACTTTTCATCCGAGTGTGTTGTGTGTGTGCGTGTTTCATTCATTTTGATGTGTATTGGAGTTTAAGAGATGATAGTTATGAATGTTTTTTTGTTAAACATCTATTTCTATACTGAGACGGTTGTGCCGAGGAGAACGGCGGTAACACCGGTAACAGGACAAAGCAGTCATTAGAAAATTAAGCAGGTCCATTGTGAATGACAGCAGAGAGAGGATGTGCCCCCTGACTAATAAAACTACATGTATTTCTCTGTGCTGACACCTGTAGTTCTCACTCTTAATATTGTCCTTCCAGAGTGGCCGTGGTAGGGAATGTGGATGCTGGGAAGAGCACTCTGCTGGGGGTTTTGACCCATGGTGAGCTGGACAATGGCAGAGGCTTTGCTCGCCAGAAGCTCTTTAGACACAAACATGAAATGGAGAGTGGCAGGACCAGCAGTGTGGGCAATGATATCCTGGGTTTTGACCAGGAGGGACAGGTGAGCTTCTGCCAATCCTCAGGACTTACTGTAGGACATTTTCCAATTGGCATGGGATGATATGCAAATTTTCATGACACCATTATCCTGCCAAAATAATTATGATTGACAATATTTTGGTAATTATGAGCTTTTTTTTCAGTATACATCCTTTTTAGTGAAAAGAAAATCCTAAATAAGGTTATCATAAAGCACGATATCTCATTTACATTTACATTACAAACATCTCCCTTCAATATTTAAATTAAAAAAATATATGTTTGTTTCCTGTATTTTTAAGACTAGGCTCTATTTTTCACTCCTACCATGATGACGAGCTACACCGCTTTTTCACATCACTCATGTGAGGAGGTCGATTTTCACGATTATACTGATAATGAAATTCACCACGATCTACTCGTTGTGAGTGTTTTTTTTATGGCGTATCGTCCTTAGTTCGGACTAATTAACATGAATCAAAAACCCTTGTAGAGAGGCCATGTTATTGCTATGTTATATTATTACTAGTATATGAGACAGCTTTGTCAACTCCGTGATGAAATTGTGAGATGTGATACCACAGCGGTAATCATTGCATCATTACATGTTAGAGCTTCTCACATCACTCACAGTCGTATGTTTATGGCATGAAAGGGAAAGAGGGACATTATTTACACTGACAAATTCACAGGAAGAATGCTTCTTACTGAAATACCAATATCAGCAGCAATTATGTGCCGTAACTGTATTTTCCTTTCAGCTGGGATACCAGTACACTGTAAGGAAATTAGAAAAAGTGTAACTTAATCAAACATGTAATCCTGCTAGGCACAGAATTTTTTTTATTGTACTCTGTTCTGGTTTTCATATCTTTTCACAAGTCATCTTCACTTCTCTGTGTGTCTGCTTCTGCTCCTTCAGGTGGTGAACAAGCCAGACAGCCACGGTGGCGGCCTGGACTGGACCAAGATCTGTGAGAAATCCTCCAAGGTCATCACCTTTATTGACCTGGCTGGCCATGAGAAGTACCTGAAGACCACGGTGTTCGGCATGACGGGACACCTGCCTGATTTCTGCATGCTCATGGTGAGAGAGGAGACGGAGGAAGTTCAGTTTACCTAAGACAGATCATTTAAGACAAAGCTCTTCTGTTTGTTCCCCCTCAGGTCGGCAGTAACGCTGGCATAGTTGGCATGACCAAAGAGCATCTGGGTCTGGCTCTGGCCCTGAATGTGCCGGTGTTTGTTGTGGTTACGAAAATAGACATGTGTCCGGCCAACATCCTGCAAGGTAAAGAGACACTGTGATGCTAATTTAACTCATAGACCTTCTAATGTTGGATATACAATGTAAATGTACAGCCGTCACGTGCCAGCCTGTAGATTATAGCCTGCTAAGGTACGTATATACGCTGTTTGGAATGTTGTGTCTCTGTGTGTGTTTCTGCAGAGACACTGAAACTATTGCAGAGGCTATTAAAGTCACCGGGCTGCAGGAAAATCCCTGTTCTGGTCCAGAACACGGACGATGTCATTGTCACAGCCTCCAACTTCAGCTCTGAGAGGTGAGACCAAAGGAGAGGTTGGAAGGAAATTAAATTCAGGTGTGATGTGATGATAATGTGATAGAAAGCAACAGAAAAAAAAACGTGTCCCCGATCGCGATAAAAAACACTCACTAAGTTGATGGTGGTGAATTTTCATGATCAAGATAATCATAGATATTCTCTAGAGTGACTTGAAAAAGCTGCCAAGGTCGCTGTCATGGTAGAGACGTGATTCCAGCTTCGTTGATGATTATTATGACAGGATGATTGTGGCATGAACTTTTAATCCCGTCTCAAGACTGTCTCCACGCTCAGACAATTCATCTTCAGTTCCAAGTTGTAATTTAGTGTCTAACCGTTAAACTTCTCTCTTCTCCACTGACTCCCTCCCTCTCTGCAGGGTGTGTCCAATTTTTCAGATCTCAAATGTGACGGGGGAGAACATGGACCTGCTGAAGATGTTCCTCAACCTCCTCTCTTCCAGGACCAACTTCAGCAACGATGAGCCCGCCGAGTTTCAAATAGACGACACATATTCAGTACCGGTACGAAATAAAGCACACAGCTCTGTTCAGCTTGGTGGAATTACAGTATTACAGGGAATTTAGAAATCCAGGCTCTTTCTATGACTTGATGTGATGTGTTGTAGTGACCAGCAGAGGTCAGTGTCTATATTGGAACAGGAAGCTGAGCTCAGAAAGATGAAGAAAAAACTGATAGTTTCTAGTCTGGATTAAATTCAAATGTCTTGTGGCGGTACCGACTGTAGTTCCCTACAGGCCAGCCCAGCCTACATAAAAATAAACAAAAATATACCCAGGGGAATTAACCCATGAACAACAAATCCCTCTTTTTGGGGGCTAAATAACAAATGCCTCTTCTTGGGGATAAATAACAAATGCCTCTTTGCAGGCTCCCTGGAAAATAAAATGGGCAGCTCAGAAGCAAAAAGGGGCCGTAAACGGACCCGAGATCTGGCTGGGAATTTAAGGAAGTGGGGTTCTATTAAAGGCAAAGAGAGCTCGGGTATGGACCAGGGGCAGATTCAGAATGAGGGTGAGAGTCTCCGGTGAGCCACTTCCCACCTCTTTTATGCCTTTCCAACAGGGCGTCGTCACACCCTGATTAGCTGGGCAGGAAATACCTCCAGCTGCCTCCACTAATCAGGAGTCAGTCTCCCCACCTGTGCACAGGTGCTCCGAATCCCCTGTGATTACCCATGGAGGGAAAACCAGCCCAAACAAAGAAAAAATAGCCATTCAAACAAATTGGACTGCTACACTCTTTTACTTTATTTGGCTGAAGTTTGTTTCAGCATTATGATCAGGTTAGAGGTGCAGCAATTCAATTTTATTTATAGTGTCATAATCACAACAGAAGTCATCTCAGGACACTTAACACATTGAGCAGGACTAGAATACGCTCATGATTTTCAGAGTTAAGGCATTTTGTTCTCGCCCCTGGGTGTTGTTGGGACTTTGAAATTGTATTAATAGGATTAGAATATATCAGAAAATAGGCAGAAGTATCGTGCAGCCCAACTGCATTTGGTGTTGGTAGTAGTATAGTATAGTGTAGTAGTGGTAGTAATAATAGGCATAAATAAATATTACATCTAATATTAAATATTAGATACGACCCCCTTCTCCATAACTCAAACTCTTAACTAACTTAATTTATCACATTAACTCTCTTAACTTGAAGCATTTATTCATTTTTTAATGTCAATTCCAACTTTGGAAAAGAAGGCATGTTTGTGTAGGATGAGAGAGTTGTTCATTTGTCCCACGGCAGGACATACACAGTGTTATCATTCAGCTATTAACCATCAGCTGTCAATCATGATCAAGTAGTTTAGTCCAGTCTGATTCTCTTTTCTCTCCCTAAATCCTGATGAATTCTTCTCGTCTTTCCTTGACCTCATGACGTTTTCCCTGGAGTTCAAGGGAAATACTTAAAATACTTTATATCAATCCCGTTTGACAATGTTATAAGTTCCATAGCTTGAAGTGATTACATTGATATGTTGAGACATAACCCTTATTAATACTTTGTGGGGGGGTTTAGCTCAGGAGGTACAGTGTTGGACTGCCAACCGGAAGATTGCTGGTTCGATCCCCGGCTCCTCCTAGCTGAGTGCCTGGTGTCCCTGAACACCTCACCCTAATTGCTCCTGACAAGCTGGCTGTCGCCCTGCGTGGTTGACTCCACCGTCGGTGTGAATGTGTGAGTGAATGGGTGAATGACAGTCATTCCTGTAAAGCGCTTTGGATAAAAGCGCTATATAAATGAGGCCATTTACCATTTACTTTGTGGAGATGTATGTTCACACTAATGGAGGCTGTCTCTACAGATTTTTGTGATTTTTGGACTTGTCTCGGCAGGGCGTTGGCACCGTAGTTTCAGGGACTACGTTGCGTGGAATGATACGCCTCAACGACACGCTGCTCCTAGGCCCCGACCCGCTGGGCACCTTCATCCCCATCGCAGTCAAATCCATCCACCGCAAGAGGATGCCGGTCAAGGAGGTCCGTGGTGGACAGACGGCGTCCTTCGCTCTCAAAAAGGTTTGTCTGTGTCGCTACTGTCAAATACATTATTTAAATTCTCCTGAAAATGGTATTTGCTCTGAAACTTTTTAATGTAAAATTCAAATGAATCAGTTTCCCAGCTTTCTAATAACTTTTATACTGCATGCAAATCCCAAAGTGTGGGTTCAGGTGGTGTTCCGTCTCTAAATCTGGTTTGACTTCATGTGACTGACTGTTCCCGCTCCTCCCACTTCAGATCAAACGCTCATCTATAAGGAAAGGCATGGTGATGGTCTCCCCGAAGCTGATGCCACAGGCCACCTGGGAGTTTGAGGCTGAGATTCTGGTGCTCCACCACCCCACCACGATATCCCCGAGATACCAGGCCATGGGTTCGTTTCCACACAATCCCATCCTTTTAGGAGGAGAGGAGCTGATGTTATATTTATATTGTAGTTCAGTGTCATCGTGCTGCTCAGTGTAATCACAGCGACAGACAGCATGAAGCTAAACAGCTATGTTAACGGAGGCTGCATTGACACGTATTATGATGCGTTCAGGCTCTACTCAATAACACTGAATATTGGATGTAGGTCTATTATAACACTATCGTGATTCATGCTCTTCCAGATGCTCAAAGACACTTTACAAAGGCAACTAATTTAAATACAATTAAACAAAACAAGCAAACAAACAAAAGATGTATATTTGCAAAATTTAGTTTGGTGAGAAATTTGAATAAATACAGTTGTGTGTTTGGCAATGGGGTTAGGAAACCAAACATCATCCTGTTTGGGTGCATGACATCATCCAGAGGTGGATTCACTGGATCTAGCAAGATTCACATTGACTGGTTCACAGCTGGAGGAACCCAGAATAAAGTATGTAATATTAAACTATGATGGGAGCTAGGCTATGCTAACATTGTAGCTGCTCCATCAACACTCCAATAAGGTCATCTAGATATAAATACAGCAGAGAACTTTGGACCAAGGACAGTCTCTGGTTTCTCCACATAGTCTGGTCTGGTCTGTGGACTAATGTGGACTACTATCGTAGACCTCTGTGGGACCACAGCAACAGGAAACAAAATTTGGTTCCATTTAGGATTCAGGGATGTCAGCACGAGAGCAGGATGATCTCAACACTGAGAGGCTTTTAGGAGCAAAACATTACCTTCACGTTTGGTATGAACACAACCCCCTCTCTCCATCAGTCCACTGTGGCAGCATCAGGCAGACAGCCACCATCCTGACCATGAACAAGGACTGCCTGCGGACGGGGGACAAGGCAGCGGTCCACTTCCGCTTCATCAAGACCCCCGAGTACTTGCACTGTGACCACAAACTGGTGTTCAGGGAAGGACGCACCAAAGCTGTGGGCACCATCACCAAGGTATTTCTGTTCATACGTCAGCGTAGATGTCGGTTGATATGAGCCGACACTGAACACGCCTGTGATTTCAGCTTCTCCAAGCAGTGAACACCCAGGCAGCTAAGGCCCAGCAGGCCAAGATGCTCGCCAGTAAGAAGACGTTTAAAGAGGGCACGGCAGCCAATGAGGAGGCAGGATCAACAGCACGACCGCCTAGTCCCAACACAGCACAGCTACCAGTGAGTACATCCATCCTCAGTCAACCTGTGGAATGCATTAAAGGAAAAGTCAGCCCGTCCTAACTTTCATTCGCCGTCCTACCTTTCATTCGCCGTCCTACCTTTCATTCGCCGTCTTACCTTTCATTCGCCGTCCTACCTTTCATTCGCCGTCCTACCTTTCATTCGCCGTCCTACCTTTCATTCGCCGTCCTACCTTTCATTTGCCGTCCTACCTTTCATTCCCGACCTACCTTTCATTCGCTGTCTTACCTTTCATTCGCCGACCTACCTTTCATTTGCCATCCTACCTTCTATTTGCCGACCTACCTTTCATTTGCCATCCTACCTTCTATTCGCCGACCTACCTTTCATTTGCCATCCTACCTTCTATTCGCCGTCCTACCTTCTATTCGCCGTCCTACCTTTCATTCACCGTCACATCCTCCTCGCTGCCTTTTCTATCCTTCATGCTGTTTCCTTCTCTAACGCCTGACTTTTCTGCACCTGCCTGTCTTGCTTTCCCTCCCTGCCTGTCTCGCTGCGTCAGATAGAGGAGGCTCTGAGTAAAGATGGCAACAAAGAGAACAAGGTAAAGACCAAAAAAGCTCACAATTTATTTTTTTGTGTGAAAAAGATCGCCAAAACCATGAACACATTAAAAAGCCAAACATTTCCAGAGTGATGCACAAGAGTTTAGCTTGGACGTTGTTTTCTTTACAAACTTTTATACATGCTAATTCAGTACTTCAGTTCCGTCTTACTTGTACTGCTACTTTAGTACAACTGTAGTACTTGTACTGCTATTTTAGTACAACTGCAGTGTATTATTAATTTTAATTTGATTCCTCCCCCCAGGACAACTGAAACCAAGTCTTTACCCTCATCACGTTTTTAAGTACAAAACACAGGACATTCCTGTTGGTCAGAAATGCACCTTAACATCTGAACTGTTGGGGGCCATCGGTTCCACCAGCCGTATTCAGGTCGGTCCTACGATGGCTGGCTAACTGTGGTGTTCCTGTCTGTGTGCAGCTCAAGTCAGGAGGCGGCGGACGCCGGAGAGGAGGCCAGAGACATCGAGGGAAAGGCCTGAACGCTGCAGCGATCCCCACGGCAGTTCCTGCAGGAGCAGCCGGCACAGCCTAGAGACATCTAGGCTGACCGGGAGGGAAGCCGACTGCCAGGCTCTCTGGTGGCTGTGCACAAAGACTTAATGTTTATAAGATGATTCAACAATTTTCATCCCAAGAGTGAATTATTTCCTTATCATGTCAATTCAAAGCTTTATTTGACTGCTGAAAGTGATGCTGAGTTTTTTATTTAGTTTGAGTTGTGCTTGGGCTGGATCTATTTTTCCATGCCTTCCTGACATGTCACCAGGGTTAACGGTATATGACCTTTTTAAAGACACTGCAGCAACGTTTCTTCTCCAGCAGCTTACTGTCAACTTTTTAAGTCAACAAAAGGAAACTGAGTCTCCATTTTTTTTCCATTTGAGCTCAGTTTCCTGTTCCACTATAGAGACACTGGCCTCTGGTGGTGTCTGCTGATCACTACAACACATCACATCAATACAGCATCTTGGAAAGAGCAGCGTCTGGATTCATGATGGGACTGAAAATCACATCTGAATTTCTAAACATCAAGGTGCACCGTGATACCGCCCGAGCCTAGTTTGAGTTGTGTTGCAGTTTATCTGCAATTTGTAGTACAACCTTTCTATTTCAATGCAAACGTTCATGTTGTTTGTTGTTCGTCTGTACTCCAAACTGTTTTCAGCCAGCGGAGGCTTCAGTCACTTTCTGCACAATCTACATTTCTCTTTCTGTCGCTCAT
The DNA here is from genome assembly GCA_029853015.1 of Chelidonichthys spinosus. Taxonomy (NCBI): domain Eukaryota; kingdom Metazoa; phylum Chordata; class Actinopteri; order Perciformes; family Triglidae; genus Chelidonichthys; species Chelidonichthys spinosus. Next base: position 30,409,328 of record CM056824.1, read on the forward strand.
CTTCTTTTCTTTGTTCTGCAATACCTGACTTTCACCAACGCCACCAGGGTTGGAGGCCGCCTCCTACCACGTCAGTCACATGATGAAGTAGACTGGTCAGTAGTTAACAAATTGTATTTTTGTCATTGAGATTGACAGTTTGAATTCACATTGCAAATCGACTGAACTGAAAGTGAAGCGATGCCAGCAGTTGGTGTCTTCCCGCTGTGACACTGAATATATATGGCACCTTTCTGTTGGGTGGGAGCTCTGGAAGTCACCGTCTGAAGATTTATTTCATTGCCAGGTGACAAATGTGAAGAGCAGAAAAATATCTTATGCATTTGATCTTTCGTGGCCACAGAAAGCTTTTTTCACTGTTCATCCTTCCCCTCAGAGCCCATGTTTATGCAGCCAAGAGGGAAGCCCCATGCTTTTTACCCCAGTCATTTGTGTTAAGATGTCACACATCCTCCTAACATTGCATTCTCGGCTTTCCAGGAAATATCTCAACCCAGGCAGCACAACCATCTTCCTTTTTTAATGTGGTCTGACCAGCAAACATCTCAGTGATTTGTTCAGCAGTGGCGTCAAATGTCAAAAAGCCAAATAAGAACATGTAATTCCCTTAACATGAAGCTAATGTGCATACACATGATCTCTCCATACTTATGACTCCGAAAAGCGTGCGGGGAAAAAAAACGTTCATGGCTTTGAGGGTAAATCCAAACAGGAAGTCAATGTATTTCATGTGAGCCGAGGTACAAAAAACAGATAAACCATGTGACACAAACTGGGATGTTTTTGTTGGTGTACAAGCTAAGACTGCTCGTCATCTCAGACTGTCTGTAATACACATAATCGTATACATCAAGCTACAGTTAATTGCAACAGACAACTCAACTTTTTGTCTGTGTTCCTCTGGTTTTATAACGTTGTTCGATCAGCCTCTTCCCAGCTTAGAGTTCATACTGGGAGGGTAAGTTCATGGGTCTCACTATTACCAGCTGTGATTTCATCCTGGTCAGTCACCACTGAATTACCATTTTATGAAGATCATAAACAGACTGAACAGCTACTCTATTACACCTTACCAGTTTTTTTTTTATTTTTTTTATAAATGGACACTTTGTTGTGTATGTCTGTACAAAAGTAAAATGTGCAGAAGAACAAAGGATGGAGGATAAAGAAGATGCCATTTAAATTAAGTGGTGCCAGTTTGTGTTGTAAAGCCTTTTAAATAAAGATGTTATAGAAAAATTACCTGTTGAAGATACTTTTTATATTTTAAGCATTCAGTTGATATTGTGAAAAAGATAATTGCATAGCAAGTCAATTGAGTTGAAAGGAGGCTCAATTTAGCTTGTAGATGCTAATATATTTCCATTGCAAATTTCATGAATACCCAAAGTGACCCAAAAGAAGCACATTTAAAAAACAATAAAACAAGTGTTAGGGTTAGGGTAGGGGTCTTGATACCCCCTCCGGTTGGAGTAGGGGTCCTGAAACCCCCTCCGGTTGGAGAAGGTGGGTGCTCGGTCCTTCCACCCTTCAGACCGTCCATAGCCCTGGTCCCAGGGGGGCTGGCGAGGACGACGGCGCCTACGGCCGTACCGCACCTCGGTCCAATCCTCCATCTCTTTTCAATTTTTTTTAAGTATTAATTTATTTTAAAATTTTGTTGTTGTTGTTTTTATCGTTTTTAATAAAGAGAAACTGAAAAAGTCTTCCTCCACAAAAAGGAAGCTGTTGAAAAATAAAAGGTTCTTGAATTATTGTTGATATTTATGAAATAAAATTGTTTTCAATGAAATAAAATTGTTTTTACATAAAATCAAATTGTTTTTACTAAATAACTAAGGTAAGTGAGCCAAAGAAAAAATACGGTGTCTTCCTCCACAAAAAGGAAGCTGTTGAAAATAAAAAGTTCTTAAATTGTTGTTGATGTTTATGAAATAAAAGTGTTTTCAATGAAATAAAATTGTTTTTTAAATGAAATCAAGTTGTTTTCGATAATGAATAACTAAGGAAGGTGTGCCAAAGAAAAAATACGACGTTTCGACCTAAGAAGGTCTTCTTCAGGTAATGGCACACTGAAAACTACGTTGGCAAGCTTGTCAGAGAGTCTGCTGAATGAGGACTGCATCTGTCGCTGGTCAAGGCTGGAATGAGCTCTCCTATGAGGCTCCTCCTTTTAAACCCTCCGTCTCCGTTCGAAATTTCGCCCTTAGAGAACCATGTATTAAAGCAGTATGCTTTTAGTTCCGTCCCTTCCATATGAATTGTATTGCCAATTGCATTTGCCCATGTTTCTATGTATATACTCCATTGAAATTATATATTTATGAATTAATTATTTTTTTGTGATTATATATTTATGAATTAATTAACCCTTTTTAACTGTTTTTAACCCCATCATTGCCGAATTAGATTTTTTTTTAAAAACTAAAAATGCCCAATATAGAAAATGAAGTTTAGGGTTAGGGTTAGGTTAGGTTAGGTTAGGTTAGGTTAGGGTATAGAGCTGAAAAAGGGTATGTCGCGGCGACATATGCAAATAGGGGCCGCTAGCAAGGTCGTAGAGGGCTTAGAATAAGAAATGAGCATCAATCTGGCAATTTTCTATCATTTGGGAGTCAGTTGAAAAATCGGACTTTGGGTGCCCCTAGCTCGCGACCGGAAGTAGCTACCCGGAAGTGGGTGGTGTCCACGTGACGGTCTGGACGAGACGAATCCATAGATGCCTGAACCATCCCCGTGGGACTTACCGTTGGCGAGATAACGCGAGATGTCTCTCCCCATAGACTCCCATGTTAAATGGATGTCGCCCTGGGAGAAACTCCCAAGTGTTTTGTCGTTGTATGGAAAGGCGACATCCCAGAAACCACTTAGGAGCACAAATGAGGCAATTTTATTTTCTTGGAAAACGCGGACCGGAAGTGGGCGTATCTCGGCCCGGGGAGGGTCCGCGAGCCCCATGTTGGGTATCCCCGTGAAGGTCTGGTCGAGAGGAGTCCAAAGATGCCTGAACCATCCCTGTGGGACTTACCTTTGGCGAGATATCGCGAGATGTCGCTCCCCCATAGACTCCCATGTTAAATGGATGTGGTCCTTGAAAAGTCCCCAAGTGTTTTGTCGTTCTATGGAAAGGCGACATCCCAGAA